>VKOC01046769.1:0-140419 GCA_009364415.1 Spea multiplicata | reverse complement strand
GAGGTTTCTAGTTACGCCCCTGCTTATGAGAGCAATGATGAGCTTAAGGTGAGTGCTGCATGAGTGCAACATTTCTTCGGCGCATCCTCCATATTTTAAAGAAAACACAGACTTACTCTAAAACCACACACATTATTTCTCATGCTCCTTCTCATATGGGGACACACATTCATCAAAACATCAAACAGTACCAGATACACATGTGCTAACATCATATGCTCACAAACACTAACACCTTACAGTAACACATACACACATGCACATGAATGCCAATACCATACACTAATACAAACACACTCTGACACTATATGCTGACATACACACTCACTCTAATGCCAAACAGTTACACGCACAACACCATATACACAGTATGCTCACACGCTTACTCTAACACTACACACTGATTCTGGCACTATACATATACACCAATACACTAACACTACAGTATACACACTGACTCATATACACTAATTTCTGACCCTCTTACCTCATGGACACCTCGTCTTCACAGTGACCCCACTGTATTAACCTTCTTTATCTCTTTGATTCTACATGCTTGAAAATATACTTTATGTGAAGAGGAGCTCTTTGTATTACTAGTATCAAAATAAAATAATTTTGCCAAAATATTGTGCTGTTTTCCTTAGTCATTGAGACTGAGCCATTTTGTGGTTTACCACGGGCAGTATAGTTAGGATTTAGGGTGAGACTTGGCTCAGACAACAGAACAAGAACGCATACAAATGGCTAATATGCAGCTGCTTGAAAACATTATATTGTGCAAAAAGTAGAAAATTATTTAAAAAATAAAATAAAAACAGCACAATATTGTGAAAGCTTATTTTTTAATCTGAAATAGATAGTAGAAATAGATAAAATATTGACATGATTCTGTGGTGCATTTTATGGAGTTGGGAGAAGCATTCGCAAACCAAGATCTGTTGTAGATTATTTACATGAGACACTTTCTCTAGAGATGCGCCGTGAGCCAAACAGCTCTGCTTTAAATCCAAATAGGCACTAGACTTGGCCAAGGGGCTATTTATATTTCCAAGAAGAGATGAACTTCTGCTTCAGATCACATCTCATTTCAGTTCATAAAATCTAAATGCACTAAGGAAAAAATTAATTTGCGAAAGAGAGAAAAACAGTCTGAGAGAGAGGCAGATGGTGATAAAGATAAATCTCCATATAACAATGTGGCATTCATTAAATATATACATACCTCTATACTGCATCACATTATGGATCTATAAAATGAATGAATCTAAACACTTCTAGTTTCTACTTAAAGTTTTACTTTCTGCTGGTAAGTTTTTACTTGCCGCAACAAATGAACATAAAGACGTGCATTACAAACTTTTATTTTTCCTTATATCAGTAATGCTTTAAAAGTAAACTAGACAATAACATACAATCTTTATTTTATGGAATATCAGAAACAAATAATCCTTGGCTTACAAGAGGTGGCCTGACACACTTTACATATATATATAGAAATACACACATACACACACACACACAATATGGACAAAAGTATTGGGACACCTGACCATTCCCCAAACTGTTCCCACAAAGGCGGAAGCATAGCATTGTATTTGCCCTTCAGCATACCAAGACAATCCTTGTCTGAGACCCACTTACATGGAGTAATTTTACATCCATGGTAAACTAATAAAGCAAGCTAGCCTGTACTCTGTATCTTTGTCCATTCATGAAGCCTATGGTAGTTGCTGCCTCTCCCATAGAAAAGGTTGTGCGACTATATATGATTATATTGTCCAACAAAGCACTTACAATATTGTATTCAGCTCTGGAGACCATATCTACAGGCCTGTGTTATAAATAAAACACAATACCACGAGTTCTTGTTCTAAATAATACAACTTACCCGATGCATATGATCGAAACGTTTAAGTACACTAAAGCGCTCATTTGAAGGATGTAAGCCTTCTTTAAAGAGTAAGTGCTAGACTGAAGAGGTTATGCTCTTGTACTCAAGTGGAGGAGACAAATGCAGTTAATCAATTAAAAAAACCATACTGGGACAAAGACTAAGCTGTTCTTAGGAAAAGCTAAAAAACATGAATGATAAAGGTTTTCAAATCTTTTACACACTAGTAAATATAATTCTATGCAACCCAGCCAATCAAGGAAACATACTATAAATACAAAATATATAATAATAATAATAATAATTTATTAACTTTTTAAAATATCACTATTCTGTTGCCTCTTAAGAAGAGACCAATACTATAAAATATAGTTATACATTGACAATATATTAAAAATAAAACTCATAATTTGATAACTAACCTCAGAATTATTTGTAAGCCACTGACAGCAACCCTGCAATACGCCTTATGATAGCTTCTGATGGTGAAAAGTGAAATATGTCTAAACGTTGACCTCATGAAATGTTTTACCCTTAATATGACTACTTTTACAATTATGTTTAAATAATATATATATATATATATATATATTATGTCTTCTAGACAATATGACCTCCTATTCATATGTATACATACTGTATTATGCTTTATCATTGTGTTATTTATGCTTTTGAAATGAAGTACTACAATTTTTGTGTAGATATATATATAGTATATATATATAGTGTTATATTATTTACTAGACAAGTACTGAAGCAAAGGGTGATCTTTTCGTATTCAACAGCTGTATAATATATATATATATATATATATATATATATATCTCCTTTTTTGAGTGAAGTTAGTGCAGTTTGTTTAATCATTCACATATCTGACAGGAATATGGATTTATATATTTAAAGAACGTGCATAGACTAAACACAGCGCAGTGTTAGGATTTATGTGTGACATAATGTATATATGTACTAAATAAAGGTTAGATTATTTTGGTGACCTTATTGCCATGTACTTTCAGGTAAGTTGGAATTTTGTTTTACATCTGTAAAAATATACATCAATTTGGGGATTTTTTTACTCTAGTGAAAGAAATTTCCTAAAGCAGAAATTTTTCGTATATGCAAACATACAAGCGAACAGTTTATATATATTAACTTCTTATGCCACGTCTAGTTCATTATCTAGATTATTTTCACTCAAAGTTCCTGTTGTTGACTCCAAATTGTGTGCTACCTCTCTCAAAGGCATTTTGATAAATTAGGCGATGGCATGTGCATGCTCAACACATCACTATAGTGTTAATATACATTATTTATTTTATGTATTTTTATGTATTTGAAAAAAATGTACACGTGAGCAGTGTGCCATGCATAGGCCAACGTACATAGGTTATATAAGGTTATATAAAGAAAAAAAGATGACTCCAGTGACTTTCCTTTTATGCTTTCCTGATATGGTTCTCTTTTGTTCTTGAGTCTACTGTATATGAGATAAACAATTACTTCATGGTTTAGAATTCCACAATGGCCGTGTGTACGCTCCTGTAGAACCTATTGAAGTTTGATGAATGTGCTCTTCACTTATGAAACATTCAAGATGCTAAGAGATGTTTCTGCACAAAAGAAAAAAAAAAGGCTTATCGTAAGGAGAAGCTGCAGCTCCTCTGCAGCCACAGAAAACCATGATCTGCTTGAAGCATCCAATCAGCGGCAGGAAAGTGCTTCCATTAAAATCCCTGTAAACCCAGCCCAGATTACTCACCGATCCAGTGCTGGAGCTTTCTGCTGTGTGCCATTGATATTATCTACATGTATAGATCTATATCTACAATCTTATACATACGAGGGACCCCATTTATCCTAATAGTTAACGTTTATACCTCCTTATGTAGCATAAAACATTGAAAGGAACAGTAGAATATAATGGGGGTGTTAATATGTTCCTAATATTTAAAACTACCCAATAGCATGCAGTAATGTTTAATTGGCAGAAGTTTATTTAACATGAATCTCTCATACCTTTTGGGAAAGTAGATAACATGTTTTTTTTTAGAGTTCAGGGTTTTTTTTTGTTTTAACCTTCTTTTAGTTATTTTGTAACTTTTTCACAATTAAATTCTCTACTAAACTCATAATATTTCATTTGCGTTCTCACTGCACGGCTGAATTCAGTAATAATTATGTCTACGTTACTGAAAAACAGTAAATTAATTATATGGAGACAGACATTTGTCAGGGTGACTTATTTGACTGCTGAATGATTTTCTAACAGCTGCAGTTAGCTGCAAATTATATGAATTCAGCAATATATTGTTCTTTTTAGCCATTATTAGCTCCAGAATAGGGTAGTTGAAGAATAGCCCTGGATCTAGGTTTACATATATTACCCCTATTTCTACCCATATGCACACTATACTAATTGTGGTGCCTGTCTTAAAAAAAAGTTATAAAAATATAAAATCACAAAGCATGCAATCAGGAAGAGAACATTATCTGCTTACTGGTAGTTTACAGTTGTCCATACACAGGGCCATCATTGGGGGGTACAAGTACCTGTGTATGGGGTCCAGGCAAGCAGAGGAGTCTGGCCTAACTGATCCATCATGCACCCCCCTCATTGGCCCTTACGGGACTCGACCCTCACAACCAACTACCCAATCACTGGGGTCTTGCAATCTTTGGGGCCTAGTGGGCTTTTTCCGGACTTTGGAGCCTGGTGGCCCTATTGTTATCATGGGGCACGAGCATGGGGTGGGGTGCGGCAGGGCAGGGGGGGACCGTCTTTATGCTTGTACTGACCCCATTTATTTCTGATAATGCCCTTGTCCATATAGAATATATAAAAGTATAAAATATACAATTATACATACTTGTTTTATTTTGGTGAAGCAGGGTGGTATGTATAGTGCCCTGTTTTGTCATGCTGACCCTTGTTGCGGAGTTTTGATATGTGCTAGTTTGGGATAATAAAAAACATATGTAATTTGAATTTCTTTAATAGGCTAAAGTAACGTACATGTATTGCTTGATTTATGCCCAGTTAATCTCTGTATTTTATATAAGACTCTGTAGAATAGATTATTTTTAGAGCTTTTAGACAGATGACCTTCACATGACTGTATCTGAGTATATGTGTGGGGATGTTAGTAGTTTGTCATCTTAATAAATTTAAACCATATGGTTTACATTACGCGTTGAAGCTGACACAAGGAATGTAAAGTTTCCAAAATGAGATCTTCAATAAATATGAACAGTGGTCATTTAAATAAATCTGTATATACATTATATCACCAAAAGTATGTGGACCATTACCCCCATATAACCTCGTTGGACACCCCACTGGTGGCTTGTTCTTCCACTCAGTCTCCCTTTACTGTATGCAATTCACAATCCATGTTAAACCGACTGACAATTAACACGAGTGCCATCAGAAATAAATGGGCTCGGTACATTTTAATTCGGTTTTGATACTTTATCACGTTCACCTAATCCCATAGTCCTTAAGTAATAACATTAACAAAAAAGAAGAGTCACGAGAATAATTATTATATGTTACTGCTAATAGACCACCAGGAACTGGACCCCTTACAGTAGTGCAGCAAGTAATAATTCCTGCTGATGCATGGTTTAGGAGATTGGCATTATGTGTTGAAATTGGGTGTAAAAGTGAAAATGTGTTAAGGCGGAACCTACCACAGGATACTCTTTGAGGAAACATGATTTTTTTTCTGTGGAAGTGTTCATGGGTGCTACTTTCTGCTTCAGAGACAAACATTTCATCCATCTCTGAGTTATATCTGAGGACTAAAACTTAACAGCTAACTCTTGTGACCTACAAACGTTCTGTGGCATAGTACTAGTTTTTAATAAACCCTGAGGTGTGTGACTTTATTGATGAACTGCTCAACAAATGGATAACCAGGTCCCACTTGCCTTATGTAGTTCTTCTAGTCAGGGCAGGGATCAAGAAAAAGACCAAATAATCATTCCTTCTTTATAGAAAAGCCTAGCTGGGAGGTTAGAATTATTTTATGAATCTGCTATAGTCCTTGGTGGAGATGGCAGTCCCATTGTTTGCAGCTCCCTCCCACCACAACATCTTGTCTCTTGCATTAAAAACCTGACTCTGCTGTGGGGTTTACTGGGTTCATTCCATTAAATCGTCATTCTGGGCTACTATGAAACTTATATCAAGTTTATCGGCACACATACCAAACCAATGTACAGTGAAGAAAATTGAAGGTCCTAGCTTTTTGTTGGAATTTTATCAATTCTCTTAATTTGCCAGCTAAACACCAGGATAGGTAATCAAAATAAAAGGTGTAGAAATAGGTTAGTGCGTCTGTCCTCCACTGATATTCAACAGTGAAACTGGTGTGCCCTTGAACAAATTCAGATCAGCAATAGAACCGAAATTTTTGACCTCAAAATCCCAGGGATTTTTGAATTACCACAAGCCAACAGCGCTACATTAAATCAAAACAATCTGTAATGTTTTCACCATTATTAGGTTTATTACAGGCCTTTTATCTGAAAATGGCAATCAATACAAATGTTGGCGCTCGGTGTATGAAGAGGATTCTTTTCCACAAATCTGATTTTTCCTTTCCAGACCAGAAATGTGCAAATCTCCAGTTGCTATTTGCACAGAGTCATTCACGAACATCTTTTGCCGAGTGTATACACTTGCCATGCAGGACAAACCTTTACTTGTTCATTCGGCTACATGTGTTCCCAGGTAAATATTTACGCTGGCATTTGCCCCATATGTTTACCAGCCATTCACAGATAGTACTGACATGGGGAGGTTAATTGCTTTACATAAAGATACTGTTTATTTTTTGAAAGCAGGCCTCCACTCCCCTTGGTTAGATGCCATTTCTCAGCACTTATTAAAGTGAAAACAAGATATTTTTATGTTCCAATCCTCTTTAAAAATAGGTATATAACACAAAGTTCCTATACGCATTTCTAAATTGAAAAAAAAAAAACATGTCTTAATTGACTCTGAACAAGATTAGGTCAGCAAAGTCATAGACTTAACACACACGAAAATATATGCCCTTTTCTACCGCAAAAAAAAATGAAAGAATACAATTATAAGGAATTAAAAATAGTAACATTCAATGCATTTTTTAAGTCCGACATTTTTTTTCCAAAGCATTAAAAAAAACACAAGTTATTTGATTATTCAAAGACATTTTGAACATTTTGGTATAATTTTGAAAAGCATTCATACAAGAACAGTTTCACCTTGTAAAACCAGAAGACCAAACGATAACTCAACTCAAGAACCTGCCCACCTCTTTGTCTCCAATCCCTTTACATTATTGGGGTTTATTCATTAAAGGGAGAGCTTGCAGGATAGTTTTAGCTGGACAATATGAAGGCCCATCCTCAATAAGCTTCTGCTGCAAGAAGAGCTTGGCTGGCCCTGTATAATGTATAGGTCAAAGTCTCTTCACCCATTGTATTATGCATTTTACAAAGCCAGCTCAGCCCATTCGCTGGAGAAGCTTAGAAGTGTTGGTCCTTCATAAAGAATAGTGAAGTTAAACCAAAACTTTCCTTTTATTTGTATATGTGATCACGTTCTTCAAGGTGTGTTTTGGGGCAAATCAACAGCATAAGCCCTATTCTTAAAGTGTCACTATGTTCTAGATTGTCTATATGGTGGTGATAACTACTCTTGTCATCAATGATGAACTGCAACTCGGCTCCTGACATACTGACCCTTCATGCCATAGATTATTCTACCATAGAAGCAACTTAGGGACCCCACATATGATACCAAACAAGTACGTGAGGTACGTGATATAATGTTACATGATTGAAAGGAAAAATATAAAAAAAAGGTATTACTGTATGTTTGTCAACTTCATCATGTTTCCGAGATGGACACTTTTTTCTTTTCATTTCCTTAGGCCCCCTCAAAAAAACATTAGCGTCTTTCCTAGATCTTATTATCCGGTAACATCTTAGTTTTCCTGCCAAGTTTTTTTTCTGTGTTAATTATAACAAATAAATCATTATCTCCTCACTTATTAACTATAAAGCTTTCTTTTCTATATTTACAACCTTTCACGTCCCACAAAAGGGTTTGTCACAATTCGTTCTCATCCATTACATTTATCGGACCATGATCTGAAATGTTTTGGCACCGTATATTATAAAAAAAGGTTACTCCAGACAGACGTTGCTAATTACCATCTGCGACAGACCTAGTAAATAACCTCCCTTGTCATTTCTTTTCTGTTAACCTCAAGTCCTAATTTGAAACATAACATCCTCCCAGTTGTAATCGGTAAATTGTTGTATACATATACGCAGCGCCATATTCTGACCAATAGGCCTAAGGTAGGTCCAGGTGGACAGACACCCCCTTGCCACAAAACCAGGCGACGATCGTCTTCATAGTATGTCGCACCCAGGTCCCTGCTTCATTAAGAGGTAGTAAAGACATTGAATGCTGCCCGAGACAGGCCCAAGGTAAATATATTATCAGTATAATATACAGCATCTAAAGGGTTTTATATAATAACAACCACAGGCCCTCCATAGTCTACACACACTGCCATTTAATGTATCACTAATTTAATTCTGCCTGCAAGTTTCCATTACAGACAATGCCCAAAATCAGGATCTTTTGTAAGACCTTTTTCTTCCTTTCCCACAGTATTTAAGAGATTTTATTACTGGAGGTCTAGTCCAAACTTTTTAATTTTAAATAACAAAATAATATACTCCTGTAAAATACCCAACATGTAAACAACGAGTGTCTATTCTAAAAAATATACTTTGTGAGTTTGTGGGCACATTAGGAAAAAAATAAAGTTTATGATATTCTTAACAGTGAACGTGCTATAAGGGTAAACAACCTTTTTTTAACTTTAAAACTTAATTATGGTGAATAGAAGTTTCCCAACTATCCCCTTTGGGGCATTTTGCTGTG
This sequence comes from Spea multiplicata, assembly GCA_009364415.1. Taxonomy (NCBI): domain Eukaryota; kingdom Metazoa; phylum Chordata; class Amphibia; order Anura; family Pelobatidae; genus Spea; species Spea multiplicata. The sequence continues at coordinate 131,576 of VKOC01046769.1, read as the reverse complement.
GAACACAGAAATTCGATGATGCAATTTCGCTACGGATTTTTTTTTTGGGAACTAGCCAAAACTGTCATGGACATCTGGACCTTGGATTTGCTATTTCAGTAGGTTTTAGTTAAGATATCATTTATTGTTAATTATTCACGTATCCAAATTGCACACAAATGTTTATTTGCGACAGTGGAGGTTGGGTGTATTCTTGTAATGCAATGCTTTAGGCTATGTAATATTGTACATAGTAGTTACATATTTGATGATGTAAAGGGGAAAAAAAGACAAAGTACATCAAGTTCGACTTTTTCCAGATTCTCTATTTGTTTATGTAAGAGAAGTCAAGGAAAACATCAACTGAAGTCCCTGCCAATTTTCTTAAGAAAAAAATCCTCCTCCTTCTTTCTTCCTTCAAAAAGAATATTACATGAACCCCTTCTTTATTAAAGATATGCTGTTCCCTAAATACTTGAACTTTTTTGTATCTGTACTATTTGCTTTTTCAACCATAACTCCAATAGATATATATATTGTGCTTTCAAGTACTGATAAAGCTTTTTTATGTATATTCCCACAAACAGTGCACTGCATCACATTGTATAATGGTTCACATTATATTCCCATATTTACCAAACCAAGTAATAAAATACCTGAAACTAAATATTTTTATGAAATGCTCTGCCTACCCTTAGTAGATGTACCATGTGTATGTTACATAGTTACATAGTTATATAGGCTGAAAAAAGACAAGCGTCCATCAAGTTCAACCTTTCATATATCTGTTAATGTGTTGCTGTTGATCCAAAAGAAGGCAAAAAACCCCGGTTTCACTCTTTCCAATTTTGCACTAACCAGGGAAATAAAATTCCTTCTTGACCCCAAAATGGCAGTCAGATTTCTCCTTGTCATTGTAGATGCATGTAGATTCCACTCACAGCCGATATGTGTGTGACAGAAGAAACGGTTAAATGCCTTAAATACACTATAAAACAGACATCAGGGAGTCTGATCACTCAATAGTGATGCCCCTGCTTTTGCAACAAAGGTGATGCCTACCCTTAGTAGATGTACCTGCTGTCCAAATACAGAATACACCACTGTTGATATCAGCAACTTTGAATAATCATGTAGACTTTGAGAACAGGTCGCTAATGTGGTTGCTCTCATACTGCATAAGGTAATTTTTATAGAATGTAGATATTACTTATTTTAATGAGTTAACACTAACATATGATAACATAGTATATGGAACTGGCAAGATAGTATTTGAGAAAAGGAACAGACCTACTTTAATGTTTCCCCTTTTTAGAACATTTAACTAACTACTGAAGGTCTGTCAGTGAGTGACATGTCCACTAGTCTATTAGTCCGAACACAGTTTATTCCCGCTAGCATTGTTACTTTATTTCTACTGTGTTCCCCTTGATACTTCTTGTTTTAATGTTTCACTTATTGGCCTTTGAAGCTGGAGATTCTCTTTCCCCTCTTTCTGTAGTTTGTTGGGCAGCTCAGGTTAACTCCCCCCCCTTTATGTGTTTTTTTTTTTAAATTAACTTTTTACTATTTAGCTTTGGCTTTCCTCGTGTTTTCTTCATGGCGCATTTACTTCGACATTAAGGCCCCTAACTAAAGCTATGTTCCAGTATGAGGTCTCCTAATAGCTCCCTACATCATTTGCTCATTTTCTGGCTTTTCTGACACTCTTTTACTACTTTTATGGTCAACATAGCTGGCAACTCTCTGGATTTCACCCAGGGTCTCTGGGTAAGTTTGCACTTTCTCTGGGATGGGGAGTGGCATACACCAAACCAAGTATTTTTAGGACTAACCCTCATTCATCTTGGTCTTCTGCTGCATATATACAAAAAGGTATTTCACATTTGTTCTTTGGTTCTTTCTTCTACTACCACCTGGTTTGCCCACATCCTCTTCTCATGGCTAATTCTAATTTCTGGAGTGTAACTAGTGCACAGCATGCCTTTCTTTCACTGATGGCTGCCCAAATTTCTGGAGGATGGTACCACTGGTGTAGGCACAAGGGGGACAGGAGGTGTGAAACTAGGGCAGAATGACAGCAGGTTTATAGATCCTTTCTACTCCATACTCATGGTTATGGATGAGCAGAACATAGCTTACATTGTGGGACCTCTTAGGAAGACGCTGGTGCAGTGTATTTGACCACAGGCAGGCACAGCAGTAGAAATGGGACTGGTAGTGATTGATGGAGGAGCAAACATGGTGAAAGCAGTTAGAGACTTTGTGGGTTTGCATTTCACGGCATATATACTACATCTGGTGGTAAGGCCAGCTATTCCAACTGACAGACAATGAAGTCTGTCAAATCTGATCAAAAAGTGGCATATGATTGTCATGCGGTGTGAAGGCAAGACAGCGGCTAAGGGAGGAGCAGGAGAAGGCCCCCCGCTGGAACGCCACTCGGGAAATTAGGAAGCAGGGAATAGACCAGCAGCATGGTCTTAAATCTGAGCAGAACATTTGGGTGTTCAGCCCAATAGGCAGAGGTAAATGGGCGTTAATGTATGTATTAGTGCCGTCAACGATGAGTTTCTTCTGTGAGGTAAACTAAGTTGGCCCTGTATAACATTATTAAATCCCTGAGTCTTATTTCAGGTCATCAACAATAAGAAGCTATAATCAGAGCAACAAATGACTTGCAAATGTGTGTATATATGTACATTGACTGTGTATATGTATATATCTATATATATATCTCTATATATATATATAGATACATATATATATATATATTATATATATATATATATATACGCATATATATATATATATATCAAGGCCCAACCTGACCTTGATCTGCCCCTGATCATTACTGACTTTGATATGTTTTATAGATCTGAAATGGATAGTTACATGTTATGGTGTCCTCTTAAATGCTATATTGAAAATTAACTTTTAAGTGGAGTTTCAGTGGATTACTATATTCAAGTTTAAATGACTAGAACAAAAATATTGATTAAAGAAGCAACCGATGTTCTCTTTTTCCGTGGCTCATATTATTATTTTTTCAGATGAAATCCTGTATGTACTCTAAACACAGCAGTGATACATTCACACATTCACACAGGATATATCAATGAATAGCCTAAAAGAGGTCTACTTTTTATGCATAAGTGGTTTTTGGAAGCCACAGCTAGACATTGCATAATAATGCTTATTTTACCTAAAGCAAGTTCAGGGCAGCAGATGACAGAAGGTATGCAGGGTAGCAGGAAACCAGCGTTTCAGGATGGAAGAAAGACAGCATTATCTCTCCGCTGTTTACATAATCTGGGCAGGTTTTTCATGACCATGAGACCTTGTCTCAGCAAAGCTAAGGAAGCAAAAGAGAAAGGTTACATATTGACCTTCGCAAGAGATGGCCAAAGAGTGCAGCAGCAGCAGTAGTAGTAGAGCGCTGGACCTGGGCAGGCAGACGCAGCCACGTGAAGAAGGAATGTATTTCCCCAATGTTATGTATTGTAACGCCTGGTTTTGTCACCAATATTTATTTATCAATGAAGAATAATAGACAGTATGATAGAAAGACAATAAAAATGGACTTGTCCACAAATTAGAGGTTTGGTTGGTAGCATAAACGGGCATAACTGTCTTAATAAACTACAGGGGGGGGGGTGTCTGCTGCAGTCTCTGTAATCACTACAGTAGTCACTACAGCTTCTCCAATCCACCCCACAACATTAAAGTTTCTGCACCAACATAAACTATTAATTAACTAGCAGTATGGTAGGTGAGCAACAGGCATTAATCTCAGCCTCTGCTAAGCTGTCACAGTGTCACACTCCAACTCCCATCAGTCTGTAACTGCTGCTACCGACAAGTTAAAATGGGGTCAGCACACATATATCTAATGCTTGTCCCTCCCCTTGTAAATTGAAAAAGTAAGGAAAACTCCCAGAGGTTGCTGGACCCATCAATCACAACCATTGCCATCAATAAGACCCCCTGTTTTTTGGCTACTTCTACCTATCAGTCATTGGTGTGTACCCTCCCTCACACAGTCCCTCCCACTTTACCTCATTAACGAGCACCTAAATGGCTTGTAACCGCAGCGGCTACACATGGCGATGAATGGATGGACCATGACGAATTTATATACTGCCCTCCATAATATTGGCACCCTTGGTAAATATGAGCAAAGAATGCTGTGAAAATGTGTCTTTATTGTTTAACCCTTTGATCTTTTCTTAAAAAAATATTTTGCATGAATATCAAACAACTGCAAACACAACACAGGTGTGGCACAATGGGGTCTCACTGACATCGGGGGCATTCCCGCTGATGTCAGTGCACTAGGAACAGGAAATTGTTCAACCATGACTTCCTGTTTAATGGGGGGAGCAGAATATTTTTGTGTATTTTTTTTAAGAAAAGATCAAAGGGTTAGACAATTTTTCACAGCATTCTTTGCTCATATTTACCAACGGTGCCAATATTAGTGGATATATAGAATACATAAAATTACTGGAAGAGCTCAGCTTCAGAAAAGACAAATAGTATCGTCAAAAGTTCTTTGAGAGGGGAAGATGGATATAGCCACATTGGTCAAAGAGAAGATAGTGTCTTTAATCAGTGGTCTGGTGACATACGTTTTGAGGACTTCAGTAATGTCTGCTCCAGGGGTCCTGAAAAGCTTATTTAACTTATTTTTCTAAATTAGGTCCACTAAAAGTTAGCACCTTTGAATTCGGTTTCAAACAAAAATCTTGGTTATCCCAGAAAAAAACACTAAAAAAAAGCGAGTAGTGCAAAATAACCCTGGTCCTTAAGAGGTCAATGGGGTTCTGATTCCCGCAGGGATCCTCATCTACTAAGTAATAATTACAAAGATCTTTCAGAAATAAGTTCATGCACTGTATAAGCACGCACATTCTGAATTGGTTTACATAAGAGTGTGTATAAATGCCTCGGTATACATAATGACCACACACTTGTTTTTTGTTTTGAGTGGAAACTTTGGTCTATGTGTTGACTTAGGTGTCAGGGTGCCAAGACACTGATAAATTGACTAATAATTAGGACTTTTAAAGGATGTTTCCAAAATACATCAACATAATAAGTTTTATTGAACGCCATTTTTCATACTGAGTGCTTCTTTAGGTAAACTCCATGCGGTAATCTACTCTAAAGCCAACGATGATCTTGTTTATTTTGCAATTTTCAATACCAATGTACATGTTTGATTTGATATGTGTTTTAATTAAATTTCTTCCTGATGTTAGTGTACTTTTCTTACCATGATTTAGTGATGTGAAATACTTCTCCCAATATATTGTCTTTCCCAGGCCGCACTGGTCTAATTTTATTGAAACATTGGGGGATGCACAGTTATCCCACTCTTTTGTTGCAGAACTTCCCTTCTTGATCTCAAATAGAATTTTTGATGAACACTTAGTTCCATTAACATATACATATAAACTTCAGTTTGGCCCATAGTATATTTAAAGAATATTTTGTAAAGGTCCTGTTGGAATTTTAAGTTTACATTAATGGCAAAACTCCAAATGGTTTGGTCAAAACCAATCTGTTCTGTGATCATTCATACACACACACACATATATATATCTAGAATAACATTTGTGCAATGTCCATGTTCTATAATCACAGTCTGAAGAAGAAAAAAGAATGAAGGCATTTAGTATAGAAGAAAAACATTTAATGAATCAAACATTGGAAGCTCAACTTGCAAAAACGGTTTTAGTGCCTGGAAACAAAATTAGATCTAAATGTGCCTGTACTTATATGAAAATGACTCAGCAATCACATGATGTACCAGAGCCAAAAACTTGAAACTAATTCATTCAACATATGTCATGAATCCTCATGAAAGAATGTATGATTCAGAGCCACTTCCTGTGTCCTTTTTTTGGATGAAGAAAAAACTTCTGTGAAATGAAAGAAAGCTTTAGCAGCATGCGTTGAGCAGTGTGGTGTAAAATAAATATTTTAATAAGGACATTTCAGAAAGACTTCATTTCCTGTGAATGCCCAAACATCTATATACTGCACAGATGGCATGCAGGTTAAATGCATTAGTCCATGCTATCCGTGTTCTTCATCATTTCAACATACAAACAGACTGGAAAGACAGGAGACTGACTTTTTATTTCTTTTTAAGTCCATGATTTCTGTTTTTGGGTCTATTACTAAAAATAGAGGTTAGAATAAGTAGTTTAGCAAAAGAGATTTAAGGTGGCGAGAACGTCTTGACTGCTGATCATACCTCCAAACTTTCTAAATTGGGAAATTTCCAAATAATAACCCTTTAATATCCTAGAACACTAAATAATCTATGTAGCGATTTTGCTTATGGTGGCATTCAAGTGTTTCCAATACTGGACCTTATAAGCGGTGATGTATCCTAGCCTTAAGCTAACAAGGCCTAGGTCCAGGAGGCAACAGTCCCCCTGCTACGAAGCTGGGGGGCAGATCTCTTAAAGGCACTGTGCACCTTTAAGGCATTCTGGATGCTGTATTGCAAGAGGTAGACATTTGCATTTTTAACATACATAAACCTATTATTTGGTGCTTGGGTATTTTCTAATGACACACGGTTGATATTTTTCATACAGATTTATTCTGTGATATTGCCATAGTACTATATTAGAATAATGGCACTTAAAAGTTCTATTCTCTTTGACAAAATGTATGCTCTCTAGCATGTTAAGCAAAGTAGATCTGTCATTTCATTGTTTCCTCTGAAGATTTTATCAGGTACAAACACAATAGAAATATTTAAGAAGCCGTTCAAGTATCTAGTTAAGCATTCCTTGCAAAACTAGAGGAGGTGACATTTTACATCAATACAATACAAATTATTTCTGGGACGGCTGTGGACAGATGTTCTTAATTGTTTTCTCCCTTCAATATGTCTTGAAATCATGATCAATTCATTGGTAAGGCCCTGTGCCATAGGTGTATCTCTTCGCCAGATCATTTTAAACAATTGCTCCTTTATGATATATACGTGTGTGTGAGCATGGATGTGTACTTCTTTGTGTTTGTGTGAGAATGGATGTGTATTTGTGTGTATGTGTATTAGCATGGATGTGCAATTGCCTGTATGTGTATGAGCATGGATGTGTAATTGTGTGTATGTGTATGAGCATGGGTGTGTAATTGTGTGTTTATGTGTGAGCATGGGTGTGTAATTGTGTAAGTGGGGGGAGATGGAGTGTGTGTTAGTGAGTATGAGTAAGTGTGTGTAGAATGAGTAAGTGTGTTTACATATGGTGTATGTTGGAAAGGGGGACAAGGGCCAAAGAATGCACAGACCAGTTGTGTGGGGGCAAAGATGGCACAGACCAGCTGTTGTAGTTGGGGGGCCTGGTGCAATTTTTTGTGCCAGGGCCCCGTGGTTTCTAGTTACCCCCCTGTGAAACACTCAGGCTGGAATGACGGTAAGAGGTGATGTAATGTATTGCTGATGACCAGTATGGGCCTATGTCGGGTAAATGAAGCCTGCCCACCTCTCATTAGGGACATTAACGTGTTAATTATGTTTCTAATGGGGCTTTGACACAGTTTCTGACTAATGCTGCACAATTTTGTGTGAGGGCACAAGGCATTCTCATCTTCTTAATAGTTAGGATGCCTTTCAACCAGAGCATTAGTTTAAAATTACATTTTCCGCTAGGGAGAGTGAAGCAACTAAGAGGAAGAGTAAGCATAACATATAATATTAAAAAGTATAAATAAATAATGCTAACTTTTTTAAACGAAATGTTCCATCCGTGCGTGTGCTTTAAACATAGCATTAATCCCTAAGGCACTTTATTGAACTGGTTGTGGGTAGTAAGTAGATGCAAAGTTATGTGTTCTCAGAGCTATTCTCTCTGTTTAAACTTGGTGACCTGAAGCCATAGTTTTGCGTGCTTCTTATCCATGATAAATCTTCCAGGGTAGAAATTCATCTCCGGAATTTGATACTGGAAGTCATCAGAATGCATCCGGCATTTTGCACATCTAAAACTTCAAAAGAAGGTTCCTAAACATGCAAGAGAAATGTTTAACATTTTAGCATTTGCCACAGGGAACATGGAACATGGATTGATGAAATAGCTCTGCAATTTCATAAATGTCTTTGTCGGTAGTACGTAATTCCATAAGAATTTATTCTCTAAAGTAGCGTTAAGTGTACTGACATAAATACTCGGAACATACACAAACTACTACTTCCAACAATCCAATTCCAACAATTAGATTTTTATGCTAGTCAGGATTGGTTTTAGTCTTTCCTTTTGACATTTTAGGTCAAAGGAATTTAGACATATTTGTCTCTATTCACTAAACTGCCAAACCCCAAAACCCCTTTTAACCAAGGGGAGGGGTGATAATGTTTCCCCTCTTCTCCAACCCGTGTGGTGGGATGGGGTAGTAATATGAGCCTAGGGAGGGTTTTAACCATATTGTTAAACTAGAACAATTCATACAAATCTTTCGTTTCTTTTGGCACAATAGGTTTCATGCAATGAATTACGTTCCCTACCCATTCGGTGTGGCCAAAAATTGAGACATTTTTAATTCGGGAACCAAATTTGTTGCCCGGTGCCCACATTCACTCTCACTCATCACCAAAAGTGCCGCCATTTGTCTCATATAAGAGCATGTGGAAGCTCGGATGGAGCAGTCTTAGATCACAGGGTTTTTTTATACATATTTCAAGGGTTCCATGTATAAAGTTTATATAGAGGCAAAGGTGATAATTGTTAACCTTATTTGCATGCACCTACCCAGAACCCCTTGTGGTTGTGGCAGCACCATGAGATTTCTGAGGGGAAAAACTCTTCTGGCTTGTCTGGTGTATGTAGATGAGTGTTTGATAATACTTCTACTACCCCTTTATACATATGTCAAAGACACACACTAATTGATCAACTTGTGATCATTTGAGGAGATCCTAAAAAGACGTTAGGTTATTTGAAAAGCGACATGATACTACTCATCGTTGTCAAAAACAATATGTCCAATGCCATAATTAAGTAAAAGAAAGACAACTTGAGTCCTCTAGGAGGCTTCACCAGAAGCAGCGCATCAGGTGAGTATATGGCGCTGTTGGCCAAAAGCCCATTGTGAATTTGCTCTCTGTGCCCTATTGCCGGGCCTGGTTAAAATATATCTTTATCATTATTACGAAAGATGGAAAATGTTCTTATTATTGTGATACAAACATCATTGCATGGTTACTTTTTAAAATAATTACTACAATGTTGGTACAGACTTTAGTCCTACAGGTTCAAAAAAAAGATATTCTTTTTTTTTACCTTATGGTTTTCAATCAACTTATTAAGTCTGAATAATTGCTTGTATTGCATTTCCAAATGTATATTAAAGTTGAGCCTCACGCTGCTTCATATTCATGACCAAATGGAAAAAAATAAAATCATTGCCAAAAATGACTGTGAGGGCGCTCAGTTATTCCAAGATACTTTGAAAAGTGTTTAGATAAGCTGGTGAATGTGTTGTGTATTTTTCGGGCTGTGAGTGGTACAAAATGCATGTGTAATATTATGAAAGTCGTAAGTGTAGAGTGAGCATGATGTTGGAAAGTAAAAGACTTCTGTATGGGCTGGAAAATAATGAGGTGGATATGGAGTAATTGTGAGGATGTGGGTTTTCCCTTATGAGTGCAACAGCTTGTGTTGGCAGATACATTTAGATAAAAAGAACATGGTTGTTTTTTAATTTAAAGTAGAGGTTTTTTTTTACTCTTCAATATTGAATACGGAGCTCTTGTTCACTCGTTTGGCCCAATTTCCTACAATGTGTTTGTTTAAGGGATGTAAGACTGGGGAGATTAAGTCAATATAAATGCTAAATTTGAGACTTAAATAGCAACATCTGAAAAAATCACAATTGAATCCAGCATTACAACCTATCTACCAGTTGTGTTATTATGGTCGTGTTTATTACATATTGTATCTTAAAGCATTTTTAGACATCGTTTCTCTACCAGCCCAACAGGCTTCAGGGCAGAGAAAAACCTTTCGATGTATTTAGCAAATGGATTTTTGGTTTCTCTTTTTTAATATTATTCCCGTCCACTAAGGTTATTTTTAAACTTGGGGCTCCATGGAAAATTACCCTTGGTTTTGAGGAGATAAAAATATTTAACTGATCCCTAAAGGTCAATTTGTCAGATTACATAGAAACTACACCAATAAAGATGAAACAAGATTTCCTGTTCAGGATATATAATGAAGCAAACTAAGATAAAAAAATATATTTAAAATAAATAGAACACACTAACAGAGAAGATTTCTTAGTATAAAAAATAAGAAAAATACTGGAGTGACAAACAACAATATACGATTATATTTGACCTTGGTTCAAAGATATTATCTGGATTTAAATCTAGTACACTCTTCTTTCAATAAATTGAATTATTCCCATCATCTCTGTTTCATGTTTTTTATGGATCCGATAAGGTACACGTTAAAAAGAGTAAATAGCACAATATACATTGTACATACGTGTTAGCATATGATAAAAAAGGGAAAAAACGTAAATATAATGGCTTTTATTAATTACAAAAAGAAAATTTTGCATAGATGGCAAAGGTATTGGGATATGAAGCGGGAATTAACAAAATCAGTAGACAGAAATCAATGTCCAAATGGCAAAAGATGTGACATTTAGTAACTAAAAAGCCTGATGTTTGCCCCTGGTATGAAATTCCCTCTAAAACTTTCCAGGATACTTTTAATATATAAAACTTTAAGGACATGTTCAAAAACTGATAATAATTAGTTGATGGCTAGTAAAAGGATTAAAAGTGGCAGGCAGAATAAACATGCCTTTACAGTGTTGTTACTTATTCAAATATTGGTAATCAGGTTAAATATGTTAAGAAAATGGTCATTAAAATTCAAGGAATATTAGGATCAATAAAAGATTATACAATCTAGATTGCTAGATCTATAAGTCTTACAACTGTAAAAAAGAAATTTTAATTTTCATATGTATGTGAAGCTAGCCTAATTGGGCTATTGGTGTCATATGAGCTGAAAACAGGTTTTCGAGCATTATTTACTAGACTTGGGCACCAAGGGGCTCTTTGTCTTCGCGCTCGTCATTGTAAAAAAAAATATCTTTGTATTCCGCGAATATTTGCCCGTTCTTGTCTTCTCTTCGGGCGAATATTCGTGGACATTCTTCGTGTTCGTTTTTCCTTCGGTTTTTCCGGTTAAGGGGTTAATACGGGGTTAACGAGTACAGCAACAGCTCTGGCGCCAGGAGTTTAAATGTCCGTATGAGCAACGCTATTGGTCGCCAGCAGGGGGCCTTCTGCTGGTGACCAATGAGCACACTATCATATATGGCTAATATATTCTCAGGCAGAATATTATGCTACTCAATGTATCTAACCAACAGAGGGCAGCATTCTGTCCGAAGATATATTAGCTACATATGCTAGTGTGCTCATTTTCATTTATTAATTATTTAAATAAAATATATTCCCATGATCCGCTGGTCTCCCCGCTGCAACAGTTAAATGTCCGGACTCGCGGACATTAATTCTGTCGAGCTTGCAAACTCTCTTTTTCTATTTATTTTGGGGGGGTTTGTATTAAACTGTTAGACGAAAGGCTCATGGGAATATATTTTATTTGAATAAATGCAAATAAGCACACTAGCATATATGGCTAATATATGTTCTGACAATATAATAAATGTTCAGACAAATCCAATACTTTGGATTTCAAGAATATGGAACAATGCTACTCAATGTATCTAACCAACAGAGGGCAGCATTCTGTCCGAAGATATATTAGCCATATATGCTAGTGTGCTCATTTTAATTTATTAATTATTTAAATAAAATATATTCCCACGATCCGCTGGTCTCCCCGCTGCAACAGTTAAATGTACGCAAGTGCAGACATTAATTTTGTCGAACTTGCAAACTTTTCTCTCTCTCTATTTATTTTGGGTTTTTTTTTTATTATTTATTTACTAAACTGTTAGACAAAAGGATCATGGGAATATGTTTTATTTGAATAAATGCAAATGAGCACACTAGCATATATGGCTAATATTTGTTCGGACAGAATGCTGCCCTCTGTTGGTTAGATACATTAAGTAGCATTGTTCCATATGCTTGAAATCCAAAGTTATTATGCTACTTAATGTATGTAACCAACAGAGGGCAGCATTCTGTCCGAACATATATTAGCCATATATGCTAGTGTGCTGATTTGCATTTATTCAAATAAAATATATTCCCATGACCCTTTCGTGTAATAGTTTAGGGGGGGAGTGTTAAATGGGGCATAAGGCCTTTCTGGAGGCAGAGTGCTCTGTGAAATGCCTTTTAACCCCCTTAATGCCACTCTGCCACTCCAGAAATTCAACCGTTTTCATAGGAACGATCAGAAAACCTTTTCTGGAATGAATTACAATATACATACTCCAGGTATAAAGCACCTTTATTTGTTTTTGTTTATTTTGAACAAAACTTCCAATGATGGAAAGTAGGTCAGGTTTATTTATTCACTCAGTTGTGTTCCTCCATTTTGACCACAAAATGAAATCTCAAAACAAAATTTGTTCCAGTTTGGTTTTGGAAATATGGCAAATGTATTTTGTTACATCTTTCTCTTTTCAGTGAAAATAACCTAAAAATAGAACGTGAAAAACACGGTGAAATTTCTTAACTTTGACGCCGATCTGACATCATTGGGTAATTCATGCAAACTTCTCTAAAATCCAAGAAAAATCCTTAAGCTCTAGTAAGTGGAATGTCTGTCTCAATTAGCAGGATATTGGGTCCTAAACCTTCTTTGCTGAGTTTAATGAATTTCTTTTATATGGCCAGGATTAAGGACTATGAATGTGTTTGCTGAGATAAGACAGAGAGGGGTTATTTATGTTGGAAGTGGTTGCTTAATAATGTTTATTGTGTTTAATGGAAGGCCTATGAGCTCCATTAAGCTTATCTTTGTTTTGCCTCATTTTATTTTTTTAGTCTTAGATAGAATTAGCTATCTACGTCCATACCAACGGAACAGGAGAAAAAATATTTGTCTCCACTGTAACATAAACACTACAGAACAGCCTCAATTATATTAAACAGTTTGAATACAGATTGTAAAAATGTGCAGTTTCATAAGGAACGTAGATTATAAATCCTCTAGGAAATTTATGGGTAATTACGGATTAATTGCAATATTTTTATTATTTTATTATGATTATCTAGATCAGTGAAGTAGTGAGGTATATCTCAGATATTGATTCTTTCTTAGACTAAGTATATAACTATGTATATAGAATTCTGTAACAAATGCCACCAAACTGTACACCAGAAAACAATGCTTTAAGGAACTGAAACTAGAAAGATTATGTTAATTTGCGGTAAGTGTAATTTTGGAACATTAATTTAATATCCGTGAGTCATAAGGGCCCACTTGCTAAACACCTGTTAGTGGTTACTAAATAAACCCTCCTATCAGAAAAGAAATGTTACCCAACTTTCTCAGTTGGAACATTAATGGTTTAATGTACACACCCTTTGATGGAAATAATAGAAAAAAAAGCTAAACTCCCCTTCATGACAGAACTTAAAGGAAGTTTCTAGTCCCCAGATTTGTCATTTTATTTTTAATGCATGCATTCTTTATTTACAAAAATTACAAAATTAGACTTTCTGTTTCATTTAGCGCCGCTGGCTGCCTCTACTGAAACCAGGAAGCATTAGCATGTAACATAACATAGTGAAAAAGGTCCACCAGGTTCAACCTTGCTGCTCGTCCACTTCTGGCAGATGCTCTATAGCAGTCCCGCTGAAGTCAAATCAGTGGTAGCCGCAGTCAATCACATTATACTAGTTGAACATCACTGTTCATGTAGCATATACAGTATGTTGTTGGCTGTTGCTACTCCCATTGGCTTCAAAATTAACTTTACATAGATCTTTACAGAACAGTTAGTCTTGAAATTATCTGTGAGGGGCCGAGGGCAATGTGAAATGAATTCAGAGTTCCAGGAGCATAACTTTATACATAGGACAAGAAGACTTGGAGTCACGTCTTAAAGTCTTTGTAGAGCTAAGCTGTCTCCTAGCCCAGTTGGGGTTGAGAGAGGCCCTGCAGTGTACTAGCAAGAAGACCACAGGGCCAGAACTATATAAAGGCCTATTTTAAAAGGTCCTCTAGCGTCCATCCCAGATGTTCCTTACCCTAGTTCATATTTGGTATATTAACGCACCAGCCACTTTAATAGACATTGTTTAAGCAGCAGGTGCATCAACTGACAACAGGGGATAATAATGTTAGACCGGGCAATCTCGTTACATAAGATGCAGGAAATATGCTATGACTGCAAGAATACCCTGAGAACGTTCATCCTTTTCCAAGCAGAAGATTCGATAAAACAATTTTCGTTGGAAGTTTATGAACAGTGACGCTCAAAAGGTTAATGATGTAATACTATATTACAATAGCAGCAGAAGTACAGCATCGTCAACAAAGCATTGGCATGTTCCCCCTATGTGAGCATACAAGACGCTATTCATGCAATATCACGCTTAATATCTGACGTACGAACAAAGAGGTCTATGAACCGACTCAATCATCCATCATCAATGCGTTTCTTCATTATCCTGTTGAGGAATTCTGTCATTATCTTGTTCATTCATTGCTAGCAGATGCAGTTTCTCAAAGTCCAATCAAACCACTGGGCTAATCCCTTTGTTTCCAGGTCAGATATCAAGCTTGAACCTTAATACCCATTATCCTCACATATCGATTTTGTTTCAAAGTGTCTAATTTATTATCTTGAATGCAATATTACCATAATCATATAGTTAAAGCTTTTCGTTATAAACGCATTGGATGAGGAATCATTTACTTCTTATCAATGAGTATTAATTTCTACCTAAAATATGCATAACAGTTGGAGTTTTACATTGTCTTGTGAAGTTGATTAAAATAAGCTACAGGTTTACATTTGCTAGACTGTTTGCTTTATATGGTATACATCTTTTATTTAGTAATTTTTAGTCGTTATTAGATTTGCCTATAATTTCTAATTGGTAAAACAAACTATATTGAAAATCTCTTAATCATTTTTGTTTGGTTTAAAGAATAGATTTTTTTTTCTCAAAGTAGAGATGAATGCTCTTTTCTGTAATATATAAATGTTAAATGTGTTTTCTAGAATCTCATGATTCCAAAACATCTAAAAATACATTGTCTCATATTCCAGGTACAAGCTTGGAAAATTTGCTTTAATGTTAGTCCCATAAAAAGGTATTACCACAATACCTTTTTTTGCATTTATATATTTAACACTGTATCTGGTTCAGCAGCGAATATAACTTTGGGGGCTGCCTGTCCTCGTTGCAAATGACCAAAATATGAGATCGTATCCCTGTGTTCTGTGTCCTGTGTCCTGAAGTGTCTAATATGCACCCTTTATGCACATTACAGAGGCTGTGCATGGTATAATTGCTGGCTATTATCGATGATGGAGGAGCGGCTGGTTATAAGGGCGGTTATAGCCATGTACAGCCTCTGCATGTAGGCATTGACCGAGTGAGCATAGGCCACAATATGTCACTGATCTTTGTTCTTGGACGGTACTGAACATGTAGAGTAAACTATATTGTTTGAGATAGTGTAACTAAAGTTATAGGATGACGAGGGAAGTTGTGTTATTTGAAATATTGAAAATGGAATCCATGAGCATTTCAGCAAAAAGCTTTTGAATGCATCAAGCTTGAGAGGAGTCACATGATGTATATTTTACGTTGATCATTATATATTTCAACTAAAACTCAGACCCTGGAGGAACATTTTTCCTATGTTTGCAGATGGTTAACGATGAACAGATACTTCACAACATGTGTGTAACTAGAAAACACAGGGCCTCTGTGCGAAAATTGGCCCAGGGTCCCCCAACTTCACCAAGCAATATGTCCCATAGTGTCAGCTTTGCCCCCAAATAGCTTGTGACTGAGACCTGTGTCCCCGACTAGTTTTTCAGTGCCATGTTAGTCCCTAGACAGCTTGTCTGTGCCATCTTCAGCTTGTCAGTGCACCAAACAGCTTGCCTGTGCCACCTTTGCCCCCAAACAGCCTGTCTATGAAATATTTGTCCCAAACAGCTTGCAGTGGCCCCAAAAAGCCTGCCTGTGCTATCATTGCTCCAAACAGCCTGTCTGTACCCCTGTCAACACCACTTACCTGCAGGAGTTGTGTGTCTCTCTTCACAGACACAGAGTGCATGGAAAGTGAGTGATCTTTCACTATTAGTGCCGCCAGGTGCGGGTATTACGCACACCTAGTGGCTTTAAAGAGGCAGACAAGCGATAGCAACCTCTGTGACCATGATTTTTACACTCCTGCTTCAAAAGATGGTTGATAAAGAGCACAATCCTATTTCCGTGTTGTAAAAAGATAAATGGAAATTAAGCAACAAGTTACATAGTCTCTTGAGCAATATATGATGTTGGTATTTGTGCATTCTTTGCTATAGCTTACAGATGGCCATGATACAGTGCCAAATTTTTATTAAACCATTGCTTCATATAAATTGTATCATGCTTCAATGATCTAAAATGTGTGTTCTGCAATCATTGGATTCACATTTATACACAAAAAAAAGTTTTTGGAGATACTATCACTATCTGATTACTAAAGAAAACAAAGCAGCTCATGAAAAACACAACTGTTTGAAGTTCCGTTGAAGGTTTTGCTTTGCAGCGGTAAGCGAAGGGTATGCGGCGTTTTGTCTGGTGTTCTCCCTTTGAGACAGACCTGTGACTTCTTGAAGTAGTACAGTATGCGCATGACCTGGAAGTCAGTTATGTCACTTTACCTCCGCTCGTAATATTTCTCATCGGTTTGAAGTTACATTGATTTCCTACGCTGGAGACCATAGGGTGATGGGAAAGGAAAACACCGTCACATAACCGGAAATTTTCACACATATGTTCACTTAGTTTGGTTTACACATTTTTAATTACATGGCATTTCAGTAAATGCCT
Organism: Spea multiplicata; assembly: GCA_009364415.1. Lineage (NCBI taxonomy): Eukaryota > Metazoa > Chordata > Amphibia > Anura > Pelobatidae > Spea > Spea multiplicata. The sequence goes on along the minus strand of VKOC01046769.1, from coordinate 114,568 downwards.
TCATCAATACCAAATAAATAAATACCAAATAAATGAGATTACCCTTTATGGTTTTATACATTTTTACTTTCCATGGTGACACTCAAACCAATGTTAGCAGATATTTCATGGATTAAAGAGTAGCTGCTATGCAGTGAATTTTTTTTTTTTGGTTTGTTACTGAGAATAAGGTTCAATTCTATGGTCGTCATAAAATGTATTCTAGATTGCATTATAGGTGAAATCTTTTCTATAATGACCTGGTTACGGTTAAACATTGTAATTGTTTTCCTTATCATTTTGCGTTAGTATGTTGTAATTTTTCGTACAGATGGAGTGCATATTATTCCAATAATCCTGTGTGCTTGAAAAGTTCCTGTACTCTCCCAGATTCCTCTATGAGTGGTAACATATGCTGTGAGACAAAATGAATAAATCTTGTCGTTAAATGTTGGGGGTTTTTTTTCTTCCAGTCTGTCTCCAGTATACACAAACAAGCAAAATATTGCACAATATTGGCTAAAACTCTGATGTCTTTAATGAAAATTATACATTCCTCGTAAAAAAACTAAAAGACTTCTGAGACGTGGGCATGCTGTTGGCATCCTATTAGCATTTGCAAGCTATTTAGAGCAGTCTAGGGTCCAAAATTATTACAACCTCCGTCTTAAAGCATTTACAATCTTTTTTGGATAAACTAAAATATGCCAGCATGGATTACTCACTAATTGGTGAGTTAAAAGTGAGTTGAAGAATGAAGAATGTCAACCTGCCACATTAACCATTTATTATACAGGCACAACTCAATAATCATACAAGGGAAAACTCACCAGGGAGTATCCATGATAATACAAAATTAGTTTTCAATTGCAAATTGGTTTCGGATTACATACATTGTAGTTGTAGATTACAGGAAGGAGAAAGTGAAAGACATTTGAGAAGGTCACTAAAATTGTTAGTTTTTTTTTAAATACTCAGGACAGCTGTAAAGCATACTAAAAGGAAGCCGGACAGGAATTTTACCAAGAAATGCACGACGGTGCCCGGTTTGCGGTCAGGACGGATGACGTTAATGTAAGACTTTATCTGATACTGGCACCGTGTCTTCTGAGATTGGGAAGTTCATCTGGTTACAGATGTTGGAGTGTTCTCTAATACAATACACAATAACATCAACAATACTTGACACATTTTAGTTTGCTTTGATGCTTATTCCTCATGCTTTACTGGCTTGTTTTATGTCCAGATATACCTCATATCCTGGTGCCATATCAGTCCAATCTCTCTTGCTTGTCTAAGAAGTATTTTTATTACGGCAACAACTGTAAACTATAACTATTTGTTTTGGAGGGATAAAGGCAAAAGAGAATGTCATTGTATGCCTTCTTATAATGTAAAATGAGCACCACATGGGAGTTTAGGATCTGTCACTTTCCTTACGTTTTAGAAAAATGGTGTTAATTGATTAAAATAAATAACATGTATTATGTATTAGAAGCCCATTGTATTAGTATACCATGGGAGCAGCCATTATAACTTTCTGTTGTCATGAATGGCATCATTATTATTCCCTTAAGTCGCCTTCCTACTTTTGTTTTAGGATAATTGTAGGTGAGTTCAGAAGAAAGATGCTTAAATCTGTATTTTTGTTTCGCCCCCAACTGCCCTTGAACGGGGCTTCATTGGGGTAAAATGGTCTTTTGATAAAGTAAATATTTTGAAAACAATCATACTGATAAGAAACCAAAAAAGCACAAGGTTATGGGAAGGTTTAAAACTGTAATTAAGGTAAAAAAAGCTAAGTAGGCGACAGTCCTGTTAGATGCTGTAAATGTGATCTGACATTTTTTCTTAAAGTTCTGTCGACTGGGCAATTCACGTTTTTGTCATTAAAAGAGTTTCAGTTTCAGACATTAACTCTTAACAAAGAATAGACTCAAAGCACTTATGAAATACTCGTATTAATCCTGAAATTATAAGACAGATCCAAAATATTAATATAAAGTAAATACTTTTGGATGAATATATTGTGTGACACACTAGATATTCAGAAATAAATCATTTTTTTGAACAAACCTAATGTTAATTCTTGCGGGTGATAATCCTTGAGTTGAAATGCTTATGCGCGTGATGATATGCGGAAATGGAAAACTTTCAGATGCTTAAATTGCTTTTTCTTGTATTGTGAAATTGTCCCATATCTGGTCTCAAAAAATAGCTCATCGCACAAACAAACAAATGACGCCGTTCATATGGTAGTGGTGATATGTACTAGAGACATCAATAACACATGACAACATTAAAAGCTTTGTTTACTTGGCACGCTAATGATAGAGCAATAATAGAAATAATTGTTTGCAGAAGCTTAAATAGATACTAACTGAGACATGCTGATAAATACAGCACATTTCAAAGGCTTTTTCCCCCAATTTAAATTCTGTAAAGAAAACAAAATTGCATTTAGAATAGTTGTAGTCGGCCGCACCCAGTAAATACTGTTTATTACGGTAACATGTATTTTTCCATGAGATTTCTTTTATTGACAATTCATTACATTCTTCTTTCAGACTTAATCATTCTTGGCAATGTATTTGAACCAAAGGTTAACGTTGGCATGGCCCCCCCTCCATTAAAATAGTTGGTCATGAAAAAACCTTACCACGTGTTGAAGGATCAAGGCACTCAATAGGTAGGATGCCTATGCAACATACATATATTGTATATACAGTATTGTTTAGAAGTTTAGGAATGTTTTTGAAAAAGAAGCCAATTTTGTTCATTGAAATAATACCAGATGGATCAGAAATACAGTGTCGACATTGTTAATGTTCTAAATTACTGTTGTAGCTGGAAATTGATGTGGTTTTTTTTTTTTAATGGAATATCTGCATAGAGGTACAGAAGCCCTTTTATCACTCCCATCACTCCAGTGTCCCAATGGCACGTTGTGTTTGCTAATCCAAGTTTAACTTTAAATGGCTAACACGAACAGGAACTTTTATGACATCCCATTCTAAATACATAGACATTAGTATGTAGTCGGTCCCCCCTTTGCCACTATAACAGCTTCCACTCTTCTGGGAAGGCTTTCCACAAGAGTTTGAAGGGTTTCTGTGGGAATTTTTGCCCCCCAGTAGAGCATTTGTGAGGTCAGAGATGAGAAGCCCGGCTCGCAATCTCTGTTTACAGTTCGTCCCAAAGATGTTCCATGGGGTTGAGGTCAGGGCTCTGTGCGGCCGGTCAAGTTCTTCCACAACAAACATGAAACTCCTAGGGGTTTTATTACTGCAGGAATTTCTGTGTGTGATTGCAAGAGGGTTGAGGTGTCAAGTCACCAACCTCACTAGGAGCTACCTTGGAGCAAAGAAACACCTCCACTCCTGGGGTATCTGCACATAGGGGTAGGGCTACACCTATTTAAACACTTTGATATAGTGTTGTTTTTACATACCTTTGATTACAATTAAGAATACTTTTTACTGCATTGTTGCATTGTTTCGTGGCCTTCTGCTCTTCAGTAGGTTTGATCGGGTTTACTTTTCCAACAAGGATACGTTATCGCAATCTGGTTTGAGCACCTGATCGTAGGAGCACTGGGAGGTAAACAATTTTGATCTATGGACTGAGCCTGGATATGGTTGGTTGTTTAAAAAGCTTAGTTCTGTTTTCCAGCTAGGATTCTAAAAGGCACCCAAAATGTTTTGTAGTATGTATTCTTTAATTGCTTTCTATCTTTCTCTCTACATTGAAATTTTGGACATTATTGCTTCAATAAGCAATTACTTTGATACATTATATATAGGTTGATATCATCAAAGCATTCTTATGTTTAGCCAGTTGAGTAGCAAGCAGTCATACAAATACTGTATAATATTTAATGCAAATCTTTAATTCTCCACATTACAATATATTACGGTTCAGTGCACCTAAACTTATTTTATTTCCAGATAAAAGAAGCATATATATATATATATATATATATATAATATATATATATATATAAATATATTAGAATCCACTTAATGTAAACAACGATAGTAGCCTTCTTATTTTCTCTCTCTCAAGATCATGATTTCCCTCACATGGTCTTTGAATGGGTGGGCATAGGAAAAGGGCCAGAAGCAGACCAGATTTTTTGGATATCCCTTCATCATACCTGGGAACCCTTTGGGTCAGTGCGGGTAAACTATTATTATCATGCTAGTTTGGTACCTTCTGCTCAGGTTCACATCCCTTGACTTATATCTCACACTTAAAAAAACAATTTCAAGGCTCGCAGAAACAAATGCACAAACCATGCGTAATTTTAATAAATCAACGTATTAATGGTAAATAAATTGGTGGTCTGTATATTGTCAGTTATTGCTTTTTCAATGTGTTACACATTTTATAGAAATATTTGATGTTGTATTATGTCAAGGACAGGCGTAATTACAACAGACTCACAACAATTACGTCAGGGAAATAATATGTTTTTTCTTTAACCAAATATATTTTAAAAAATGTATTTCTCGACCCAGGGAAACCACCTGAAAAATATTACGAAGAATGAAAACCTTAACATCCAAATTCTACTGATGTTTCCTCTTTACAAATATAGTTCGGCTTGATTCATCTGTAAAACTGCTGTGTAGGACAGATTAGGGAATAATAAAAATAATGCAAAATTAGGAAAATAGATATCCCTCTTTTCCTTATTTTGATTATCTCATCCAGTCCGGTTAAAAACCTGCATATTAATCTCAGTTTAGGTGCTATTCTACTCTAGGTGGCACAGGTACTTGCAATAGCGTAAAGATACAATACCTTCCATATGCAATATCACTGGTTCCAATCACCTTGGACACCGTTATTACGCCACTCTTAAATCTTTTTTTATCTGCTTGTTTGATGATTCCTTCTTTTTTTTTTCTTTGTATACTTGAATGACCATGAAGAGACACAGCAGTTTCCCGGTAAGACTTCTGAACAATCAATTCATAATAAAGTACTTCGTAGGTACTTCAATATGCATTTATTAAACCAGCCAAACATATTAAAATACATTATTTACCTTTAGAAGAGGTTTTAGAGCTGCAGTTGAATGGCTTTCTTGAAAGACGACATTCCACAGCTGCAGATTGGCTGCTCCAAGCAACCAATCAGTGGTAGGAAAGCACCGCATTGAAATCAACGTGAGTGATTTCATCACATTGTTTGACAAATACCTATGGGTGGGAATGGCGCAAAAGCTTGCAAGGGGGACACCATGAAACTTGCATGTGCACATTGAAGTGCGTTTGATGGCCCTTCCTTTAAATAAAGACAAGTTTACTATCTTTTAAAATGTCGTGCTATATTTTCAGTATATGCAAAGCATAATTTTCCTGTTACAATCCCTTCATTGTTCTAGGGTTATTGTAACACTATTTATTCAGACGTTTTCTAAACATTTCACATCACATTTCTAGGAGGCCATATATGCAACAGATCAAAGGTAGAAAACTAGGGTAAAGTTACGAATAAGCTCCAGGCACCAAAAGAACTATTTCTGTCCCCAAACAATTTGACCTACACTGTGGTTTATCTTATTAATTTGTGGTTTGGCTTGTCTGAACATATTTTTGGTTCACTACCAAAATAAACTGGAAACATCTGCTGAAGGCCTCTTAAAATATTAAACAGACACTATCATACAAATTTAGTTGTTTTACTTTAATGACTTTTAGCATTAAACTTTATAATGAACTTTTTTGTGTCTCACAGCGAAAAGGATACGTTGGCTGAAAGAAAGTCATACTTTTGAAAAACTGAGTGAGACTACCTCTGCCCGGATAACGATGACTCTCGATAAAACTCCTTAACATAAGAAAAATAAAGGTTACGAATAGCAATGCAAAAAGAATGCAGAGTAAAATTTAACATGGGAATTCAGGCATCTGGAGTTTGTCCTTTTGTCTTGAATGCAATGAAATGCACTGCATGAGGAGGGCAGAAATAGAATTTACTGAAAAACTGAAATCTAGAGCTCTAGAACCTTGAAGACATCTGGAAGAGAAAGCATGGGAATGGGAACGCTGGTTTTTCTTAAAGCAAAAGCCATTTTAGTAAATTCTTGGACTGCGCAGCCTAATTACATCAGTGACATCCCTGGCCGCTCGATGACTCCCCAGACACTGAGCTTGTCTAATTGTATAATTAGTGGCCCACAGCCTTTACCCTACGCGATATGTACTGTAGCCATTAGACAAACACATATAGTTGAAATTTATAAATGACAGCACGGCCTATGAAGACTACAAAAGTGTTTCAGCCATTGTTTAGTTCCTGTATGTCAACTGGTATCAACTTTATCTTTTTTATCTTTTTGTTAACGCTGGAGGTTCAGTAAGCTCCAAATAATCTTTTAATAATTTTATTTATTCAAATTGTCAAAAAATGCAGGATAGCATGGTTTTGTCTCTTAACAAGAAGTAAAGTAATGTATGCAGTGACACACCCTAGAAGAGTTAGCAGAGAACAATAAGCATTTGAAAATGGAGATTGGTAATTGTTAATGTTTCAGTCCCGCAATTAAATTGTTCTTAGAAAAAGAGTCACTAACACAGAACCGGAATAAAAAGTGATTGGCTTTAAATGAAGTGCTGTTGGGACAGAGCTGAAGTTCAGTTGGATTCCAGTACAGTAAGAATCACAAGTGCGTTTATTTATATTTTTTTTCTCAAATGTATTTATTAAATATATGTAGTTGTACATACTTATCAATTGCACACAATAGCCGCAGTTATGCTCAAGAAACACAATCTCGGCGTACAATATATTGCCCCTAATCATTTATTTATTTTAAAAAAATCTATATTTCTATAAATTTGTTTTTATTGATCAAATGAAGGGTGACAGGTGGCAGGGCACCTATAAGATCACAATGCCTGATCTCTGCATGTTGGCAAGGATCACACAATTGTTTCTGCATCCTGGCAAACTGACCCAAACAGTAATCAGTTGTCTGCATGTAGGAGGCCATTATATTGGTTTACATTATGATGATTTCAAGTGGCTACATTGAGCTGTCAGCTCCATGCTCCAGGGAAGCAGGGATCAGATCATTTCCTAAAGAAGTGTGTGAGGATTTACATTGTTTTTACATGCAAGGCTTCAATGAATAATGTCTCATATATATACATTCACATAATACAAGACTCACCTTGGAGGTAAGGGAAATGCCAGTCACTAGCGCCACTTTTCTACAGATAAAAGGGGTATTACATGGTTGGTCTCCTGAGACTAGATTGCCAAACACATTTCTCATTTGTGGTTGGGAACTCTTGAGGTTGATTCTAGCCAGGTATGTGCCAGTTGTTCTGATGAAAAGAGGACTGTGATATGGGACTGGAATATGTGTTTCCCGGGAAAAAATTAGAAGCAACTTTTCCTTTCCAAGAGACTGAATTCCAATTATTAAATTAAATTATGTAATCAACAAGTCTTGTATGATATTAGCACATCATAGCAACTCATTATACATATTTTGCCATTACATGTTTATGATGCGGAAGCAGGCGAGTATTTATTTATTACCAATTAAATTTAAATGCACTATGTCTCTGCACCAATGGAGTTTGACATTTCAGCTGGAATTAAAAACATTTAATGAGTTGACTGTAAACAACATGACCTTAAACCTTTTCACAGAAGCAGGCCCGGACTGGGACAAAAAATAGGCCCGGGCATTTAAGCCTGAGCAGCCCATTTTTATTTATTTATTTTTTTATTTATTGTTAAAGCCCATCCTTCATTAATGCAGTCTCACAAATCATTCAAGCAATTCATCCTCACATGAATTCATTAATTCTCATACGCATTCACACTACCCCCTCTCTTCATCTTATCTGCCCCTTCTCACTATGTTCCCCTTTTCACTATGTACCCCCTCTATCTATGCCCTCTCCCACTATCTAACCCCCCTCTGCCCTTTCTCACTGCACCCCCCCTCACCCTACTTACCTTGTTGCCTGAGCAAGCAGCAACTGCAACCGGGCCCACGGCAGGGCCGGATTGACTTAGGGGCTGATGGAGCTGCAGCTCCATGCCCCCACCTTAAACTAGGCCCAGTTAAAAAAAAACTTTATTTAACATGGAGGATGTTAAATAAAGAAAAAAAAAACCCAGATGTTTTAATTTAAACTGTGTGCGGCCGCATACCCGTAAGGCCGGCCCTGGTGGGGGCTTCCTGGGCGAGTGGCGGGCCCGGTCGCAGTTGCAGCGTGCTTAAGGGGCAGATGCCCCTTATGCCCTGCGTTAATGCGGCTGTAAAGGCCGCATAGGCCCAGTCAGTCCTGTCCTGACTGGGCCTATTTTAACCCCTAATGTAACTTCCCAGCTGCCTAGAGCTGTCTAAATGCAGCCATCACCCCTAAATGTTTTAAGACAATTTTTTAACAAGATTCTCAAATCTGCCATTTCGGAAGTTAAAGTGGTCTAGACATCAGGGAAGTTAAATTAGGGTACATAAAGTACACATTTCAAGAAACTACACCCCTTGGAGGTTCAAATGAGGGGCTACATGTATTTCTAGGACAAAAGTTGAGTGCACAAATAATGACGGAATATGTCGCTTTGGCTAGAAAATATGTTTTTTCTAACCATAGCAACATGTTCATTTGTGTCTTGCGCACTCCAGGTTTGTACTAGAAACACACGCAGCCCCTCATTTGATGCGTCAAGGGGTGTAGTTTTTGCAAATGTGTACTTTTTGTGGCATAATTTTACTTCTTACGTGAGCAGTAATGCCACGTCAAGGCTTCAACCCTAATTACTGACCATTCACACGCCTTTCATATCTCCATTCACTCACAGAAGCACACACCATACTTTCCATACATTCACTCACAGAAGCACACACCATTCTTTCCCCTTACAGTCCCAAAGAGATGATCGTAAAGGGAGAAAATAAAATCACTTTTACAGCAAAAATAAGTTTTGCAGTAAAAATGCAAGTAGCTGGTTACTCACGAACCGCACAGGCTAAGTGGCTGATTTTACTAATATTTACAGTTAATCAGGATTTAAAACATTTCTTCCCTTTACCATTGGCTAAATTTAACCCCATGATCAAAGGGATCATGGGGTTAAAATTTACTATCAGCCATTTTTTAAAAAGGGAATGTGACTTTTTATAGCTATATGATCACTGTGGTAACATTGGCTACCACAGTGATCATTTTGCTAGAATACTTAAACTTTTTTTTTGTTTTTTAAAGTTAAACTAGTTTATGTTTAGATAATTTAATTTAATTTTTTAACTTTTTTTACATTTTTATTTTTTTAACTTAAATTGTTTTTATTATTATTCACAAGCATTATACCGTTGGAAAGGTGAGGCGATTACCTTTCCAACGGTATATGGTGGGGGTCTGTAGCTGCTTGGATGCCTGAGATACAGGCATCTAAGCAGCATGCCCCCATGCCGCTTTAACTGACAATTGTCAGTTATTAATAAAGTTGCGCGGTGACGTCATCGCGTCATTGCGCGTGCCGCCACCGGCCGGATCGGGAGGCCCCGGTGATGCCCTTCAGTATGAGGGGAAGATCGCCGGGGTAGGTGGTGATGGGGGTCCACAGACCTCCATCAAGGTAAGATAGTGCTAGCGATGGCATGGTGCCGTCGTTAGCACCTGACTGGGACTGCTAGCGACGGCACCATGCCGTCATTAGCAGTCAAGGGGTTAAGGTAGGGGCCTGGAGCTGCAGCTCCATCAGCCCCTAAGTCAATACGGCCCGGCCCACCGGGCAAATGCCCGGTGTGCCCGATGGCCAGTCCGGGCCTGCACAGAAGATAAAAAACAATATGACAAAATGTTTTATTGTTTTTTTTTTTTAAAGAAATGGTTCACTGTATGGTTGGGTGGCCCTACTATAACTTCTCAGTAGCCAATTAACACTTACATTGTTACAAATTATATGAGAAGAGTGTGAAGGAAGGGTCAGAGACAAACGGTTGAAGAGTTAAGGTGGAAGTTGAGGAGAAGGTTAGAAATATAGTTAGGGAGGGGAAAAGAAACGTAACAAAAATGGGAAATGGTTGAGAAAGTGTAAGTTGTCACTTTTGCAGAACTCAATTTTACAATTCTATACAGTACATGAACCTATGTTATGATGTTAACAGTTTCAAAAAAGCAATATATATATATCACAGTCCCGATAGCTTGTACACTGCCTTGTGGAGATGTGTCTTTTCCGGTTTCCATATAGTCCCTCTTAAAGGATAATGCCACGTTAGCCCTCCAACCCTCATTTCCATTCCTAAAGTGGGGCTGGAATTGGAGGGCTATTGAAACCCTCAGAATACACGCTTACATACAGTGATTGTCTGTAATAGTGTCTTGTGCATTGTGGACCTTTGGCTTGTCTGTGACTTCTCCTGTTTTTCTCCAGTCCTTGATCTCGGCTAGTGCCTGACCACAAGATTGATCTGCTTACCTACCTGGTTACCAACTCTGTCTTGACTTTAGACCTACCCTGCCTTCTCCAGTCCTAGACCATGACCTGCACTTGACCACAAGATATTTCTACTTGTCTTTCTACCTGGTTACCGTAATCGGCTTGCCTGTATACCATCTCTGCTGCTACACTTCCTCCCTGTTGGCATATAAATATCCTCACTCGCCAGTTATCCATTTTACTGGGGTTTCACCAGCTGCCAACTGCACTGTCTAAGAGACAGTTATATCTCTCTGTCGATAAGCTATACAGGCTGTGAAAAGCCATCACCTTCTAGACTGGGTTCTACCTTCACTTCTCGGCACACAGTTGCCACTTCAATTTATCTTTTAAACTTTTCTTTACAAGTATCCTGTCATCTATGGCTGTCCCGTTGCCCCAAGGGTGTGTAACGAAATACTGGAGTGACACCTACTCTAGACTACCGGTCTGGGACTATACTAACACCCCGGTTCACGTGACTTGGGGCACCTATGTTTACTAGTGGGAAATTGGGAGCATGAAAGGAAGGAACACAGGGCCCTGAAAAGGAGATGAAGGAAGAATCAACAGGCTGCTCCAGAGACTCAAGGCTGTATTCAAGTCTTAGAGTCATAATTTGGGGCTACCCACCAAAAACAGTATAATCCAAAATTATTATTGACTAGTGATGGTTATTAAGATAACATTTTGAAGAAGAACACACATTTAAAAAATGTGCTGTACTTGATTTTACAGCTATTTTAGTGCATGCCATTGGGATTGATTTCTGACTCGCTCACCTCAAAACAGGAAAACATATGTATGGTTCTCTACAGAGGCACCATCTTTATAAATAAATCAGCATTGTGGCTTCTTTTCCCGTTTCTATCTGGTTTTGGACAAAATCACTGCCACGGCAAACAGGAGTGAATGTGCATAATATGATGCTGTCAACATAGCATGCACCCGTTTACTACAGGTTAACACATTCTACTGATCAAATACAGTACTGTATAGCCTTTGACAACTGCCAGTAAAAGTCATGCGTGTCTCTTGCATATATTCTGTATATGACCTCCAGCAAAGGCATTCATATGAAAGGATTGTGAACATGTTTCCATGCATAAGATTCACAAAAACTTAGCAGGCTATTTTTCTCTCTGACGGCATGAATGTTGCCATATGGTAAAACATGGACAACTTTGTCTCCGGCTCTGTTGTTATCATACCTGGGAACTCTCTGGGTTTGACCTGGAGATTGCCGGGTGAAGATTAGAGAAGATAATCTATCATAATTACTTTGAAAAGAAATGGAATTAGCCTCTTTGGTCCAAGAGAAGACCAGTGTTATACAGACCTTGCTCATGTCTCTAATGAAGTTCCTTGTTTCTTCTAACAAAAAGTGAATACAATGGGAATTGCTGGTCAAGCTGTGTGCAATTAATGTTTGATAACAATCTCTAATTCCAGTAATATTTTTATATATTCTAGAGCGCCACATCCATCCCTTATATAGTGTTCTAAATTCGGTTTCTTTAATATTTCTGGCTTAAGATCTTTATGTTCTTTTTTTCTACTGGTAAAGGGTATTCTTTTTTTCTATTTGTTTTGTTCTTGGAAGAGAGAGAAACATTGAGATCTCATTACCTCTGCAAAAAACACTGAACGAACGGATATCTTCTAAAGGCCATCTTGGCACTTTTCGGTGGATGTATCAGTATGTCCAAAGGGATGTAAACAGGTTAAACCAAGATCCATTTTGCTCTGTTATTGTATAAATATGGTAAATGTTCTTTTAACCAAGTCTTAAGACAACTACGCTGGATTTGCTGCATAATCTCTTCTCAATTTAGATTTTTTAAACATTTATCTTGGTAATAAAACACTGTGATCTAGAAAGAACAAAAGCTAGGCCAAGTGAGTGACCTTTGTGTAAAACTCAACATTTCTCAGCCTTGATTACATCTTGCCCAGTTTACAATTGTGAAATCTAAATTTATTTTATTACCATATGTGTTTGTCAACGGTTGATTGTTAATAACTATAAATATCAGAATCCCGTGTTAATGTTACTGGCCTCAAACCTCTGGGAAACAAACTAACAGGAGACAGCACAGAGTTAGAGTTTCATTTTGTATTTGCTTTCATTAAACTCATTTACAAAAATTTGCATTTTTTTACATAGTTAACAGGCAATTTCTGTTGCTGTTTGTAATACCAGAGATATGCATTATTACTACATTATAACAGCAAGCCTCAATGTACACTTACTTCTAGAGATTGGAGGATCAGGGGGGATTTTCGTAGGAAGTTCGTAGGGAGGTTATGTCTGCGGCAATGACAGAAGAGAGAAAAGAGAAGATAAAAGAGAGGAAAAGATGCAGAACAAGAACATGTAAATGGGAGTCAGAGGGTATGAGAGAGTGAGAGTAAATGTGGGCGTGGGACAAGAAATTTCATTCCCAAATTCAAAATGGCCCCCAATTTTTAGCGCAGGAAACGGAATTAATTGTCCGTAAACGAATGGGCCAACAGTTAACCGACAAAATTTGTTCTGAATCTATAACACTTATATGTATTAGTCGACAACTGCCCACTTATCATAATTAATATGGCACATGAGTTTTTAAATATTTAAACTGAAAAATAACACAAGCAAAATGCTTAAAACCAAATGTGTTAAGTGTGATTATTCTGTTCAGAACCACAGTGATTGAGAACTCCACATTTGTTTGAAATATGCATGCACCATAAACACATTCCTACTTATTAGCATAGTACCTGTGCAATCCTTGGCTTTGAGTTTGAGAATGGCTCTTCCTGTTAATGTAAGATACTTACCTGCTCCTGGCACACCTGCTACTCATGTTTGCAATCAAGGGTTCTGAGCCTGAACCTGTGCCTGCGCAGAGATTCCTACCTGACCCAGTACCGCAGCTGTCAGAACAATATTGCTTTGTTAGGACTAGACAGGACGTTAGCGGCAGGTCAAGCAATAATTGACCATGAAGTGTGATGGAATTCCTAATATTTATACCTGTTGTAGGTATATTTAATGAGAATTGTCACCATATAAATGGGTATGTGTCTATTCTTGTTTTGATGTGTACCCCAAAAACATAAACCCTGGAAGTTATCCAATTTAAGTACATCTGCTAATAGGACCCCTAATCTCATGCACCCCACACACGACGCTTGTTCTATGAATCTAGTCTGAGTGTCTTTTTCTCAGCACACTAAATGAGAGATTATAGGTAAGAAAAATCTATTACTTTGGACACAAATTCAACAAGGTACGCAGATCCCCCGCAAACAACAGTTATCACCTTTTTTAAAAGAAAAAAATACTATGAAAGACTTTATAAAAGACAGTGGTAATAGCAATGTTTAGCAAAAAAAGTCAAAGAACTACAAAGGGAAGTATTTGAAGGACTTGTGTGACAGCCGTTTTCTTGAGACTGTAATTGCATGAACTATGACAAATGCTGATTATAATTCATTCAAACAGAACAGGTCAAGCACAAGCAAACCTATGGGGTAATGAGTTTTTAACAACAAAGGCTGTACAAGGTTATAAGCAGAATGTCTAATTGTTAAAAGCGCAGATTCTATTACACCGGAGCTTATATGACTCTTGGGTTATCGGCCAAATACGACCAAAGAACATGGACATTTTGTTACAACAACTTTTTGGACATGGCCTATATCAACTGTCTTTTTCCACATCAACTGTTGATCATAGCTGTTACAATGTAGAGACATAGAATTTAACTGCAGATATGATCAACTTGGCTCATTTAGTCTGCCCAACCTTAATAAGCCATTTGGTCCGGTCTTCATCTACAAGATAGTCACACGCCTATCCCATGCATGTTTAAATTCCCTCTACTGCTGGGAGTCTGTTCCACTTATATACCATCCGTCAGCAAAGTAAATGTAACAGTTTATTGGACAGCGCCAGTAAAACAGCCCTAAATGCTCCTATACTATACTCCTGAAAAAACTTCCATCAAACTTGCCTTTGTTGCCTTAGTACAAACTGGATAATCCATTAGGAAACTTTGATTGTTCACTTTCCGTGCCTCGTGCAACAGGACAATCCATGTTATGTTGCAACATAGACAAATAAATATAAAAGAGAAAATAAATCTCTAATTAAAAATTATTTTGGCAAATCTAGACATATGAGTCATGAGTAAATAGTTCTTGCTGCACAAACAATCTTTAAGACAAATAGTTTATTGTGATACAAAAAGAAGGTTCTTACGGCTTAGTCCTCTGGTAATGTATCACACACGGTGCAATACCATGTTTATTATTCCACGTGTTAAAATCATGAACAAAAAATAAATTGACTTCAGAATATTTCATGCTAAAGGAATACCAAGTAAGAGACGTTCTAATTAAGCTTTTTTGGATGTTAAATGGGAACTTTGCAGCTTTTAGCATGACTAAATTCCTTTATGAAAACTGTCTTTAGCTTGTGATTTTGTTAATCATTGAAATTGTTTGTACCGTATTTTGTTTAACCCCTTTGTGATCAATGATGTACAATTAACAGAACCTGTGATGTACCCAGCGGATCGGATGCACAGTAAGTGTTAGATGACAAAGGCAATGCTTGTAAGCTCCGTTGTCTGCCTGTATTCTTCTTACTGTGATCTTGAGTTAGAGAGAGACAGGGAATTGTTAAGAAAATGGTGTTTTCCAGAGTTAAAAAAAAAACCACACATATCTTATTTTTTTACTTGACCCAAAGGGGGGTATTTTTTATATTTAATTAGTTTTAATTACTATGGTGCGTATTTAGTTAGTGGGGAATTTGTTAGATGTAGAGCTTGGTGTGGGTTAAAAAAGAAGAAACTGCTGCTGCTATAATAAATAAATGTAATGTAACTGTGAATGAATGTGTTGGGTTTTTTTAAATTCCAACTTAAAAAAAAACCCTACTTGTCCTGAAAAAACACAATGTGGGCACGCTAAATAAGAATTAAGACATAACGGTTGAGGAAAGACATAGCAAAGACACAATCTTGGTCCTGAATCGCACTGGTCCTACTCATGTCATGTTCAATAGTGCTAAATATAACCCAGTCTCTTTAATCATTAATTTAAATGATTAAGTGGTATCCTTAACATATAATGCGATGTTCATAATTTAAAAAAAAAAGTCAAGATGCTTTTCTAACTTGATTTAGATAGTTAGTGCTGGTTTTCATCAGGGTCAGGCCAGCTTGACAACTTTAACCCTGTAACATTTATATGGAGTTTAATTGTGTTCCGGAGAGTATGTCAGAGCTTACTGTACATAGTTTTTCAGTAATCGAACAGGCAACAACAATGGGAAGAGCTGCTTCCTTGTGTTGGACGAAGTACTGACACTTTCCTATATTAATTGTGCTTATTGTTATTTACAGTCTTCAACATACATTCCTGTTGGATTAACCTTTATTTTACTACATTCTTACAGGCGTAGGTTGCCCAGACCTGGCAAAAGATGTTAGCAAGGTTTTATCTTAAGTAGAGGTTTTCATAAACTGTAGTGAGGTACCGAAAAGATGTGATCTTAAGGCCTACAGTACATGAAACACCTTTGAGACTCCAATCTCAATATCAGGAGGTACTTATCTTATAATGTACCGGTACTATAAAGGTGTATTCACTATTTCAAAATGTTCTAATAATCCTGCATTATCTGGAAGTGAATACTCACTCTGAGGAATCTCAGTTTGGGATTTTACTCTTTACGGTGCAAAGTGGCAAATCATAACGAAAACTGGGTAACAAGCATACTTGTGCAAGAGCCAAAAATTCCTCCAGCTGACATTGAACCCCAGTTAAGGGTCCCCTCTCGGGTCACCCACTCTCAACAGTCCCAGCCTTAAGCCATGCCCCCCAATAACATCTTAACCAAGGAACCTTATCTGTGAAACAGAAATAAAGTGGACTGTACTACTGCATGCTAGAATGTCTAGATATGTTAGTGTGTGTGTTGGCATTTTTGTGTGTGTGACTGTTAGTCTGAGTATGTGTGTTATGTTGAGTGCCTGGTAGTGTTGGTGTGAGGGTCTAACTGGGTTTTAGTGTGAGTATCTCGATGAGTGTGTTAGTATCCATTTTTGTGTGTGTTAGTCTGAGTGTCTGGCTGTGTGCATAATTGTGGTGGTGGGGGGAGGGGGAGGAGCATTTCATTCTTCCACCCAAGCAGCACAATGTCTTCGGCCAAACCTGAATTTGAGGCATTACTGGTTTGTTTTATGTTTGTCCTGAGAGATGAATTTCTTACTTGAGTATTGTCTTGATGTGCATTTTTTTAGTCTAGAACTTAGACAGGTCATTGAATAGGGTCACATGCATGTAGCTTTAAACACCCCACCAATACTTGAGTCAAAGTAGCTTAACTACTTTATAGAAGGTGAAAACACAATACAGTAGTGATTTTAGATGTGTGGAGCTTTTTAGAAAGAAGAATTACCTGCACATTTTGAACTGAATTCCAAAGAATGGTGTACCATCAATGTAATAGTTTCTAGAGTTCTTCCACATTGTTACACAAACCAAGTTGAACATCATAATATATATGGCACACCCACCACGTTTATTTTTATGAAACAAATTATTTGTGAAAAGTCTTAAACTCAGCAAAAATATAAATTACATACTGCAGCTTTATTTATTTAAATTTACAAGCCTTATTTTTGGCCACTTTTAAGTGTACTAAGTTTAAAAACATCTGTACCTTCTGTTTCCGTTGTAGATGATATTTGTGCTTTTGGCAGGATTTTTAACAACTGCTGATTAACCCTTTGAGAGGAACATTTCCCATAAGTCTGTGGAAAAAAGGAGTATGTTTTCAATCAAAGTGCACACTCTCATGATTGATACTGGGTCAAAGTATAAACCTTAATTGGACAACAGGGAATATATATAAACAGAACAAAACAAAGCTCTTCCTTCTAAGGAAATCTAAAAAAGAAAATGTTCATAAAGCAGACAGATTTATCAGATTCCAATGTGTTTCTCAAAATAGCTTGCTTTATGTCGTTACTAAATCATAATTGAGAAATTTGTTTTGATTGCGTTGAAGGGCTGATAAGTATTTAAGCGCTTGTTCTTCGGATATATCCAAAACGAAGTAAACATAGTTTAAAACTTAGAGATTCTGAATGCAAATAGTAAAAGCGGAGCAATCACCTGGTTGCTTTGGTGACTGCACCACTTTTATATTTTTGTACCAGAATCACTCTTTGTACATTAACCCCTTAATAAAATCCAGACATATCTTTACATGTAGATTTTTTTTTCCTATGGACTCTTTGTATCAAAAAATAAAAAATCAGTCAGATACCAGCTGTAACATTTTGAGTCCATGTTCCCTGACTCTTGGGACGTAGCCAACTTTGAACAGAAGAACTCTTGTTTTTGTACAGAGTTGGATCAAGTTTCCTGGTGTTGTGAGGAAAAACTCATGTCTGGAAACTTGCATATTAATTGGCTTTATAGTAATTTTATAGTAACATTAAGGAGATATCTTATCTGCATATGTGGTTAAAAAAAGTATAAGTTCCAGAACTAGTTTGTTGTACAGCCCAGGCACTGGATTGTAAAGGGCAGATACTCTTCAAAGTGTAAACATTATTTTAAAAAGACAATAGGCAGAATTTAGTGTTCATGTAAGTGATCAATTAGAATCCTTCGTCAAGGTTAATATATTATTTTATTGAGCCAACCTAGGAAAATATGTAACGTTACATAAGCTTTTGGAACCTGAGGTCTCTTCTTTTGAAAGATGACCTTCTTATCAAGTAATTCATTAGCAATGCAATGCCAACAATTACATAAAAAACTTTGATACATTTTATCTTTAAATACATCCTTTAATACATCTGCTTTTTATCTCATGCAGCCATTTTTTTGTTCATATCTGGATTTCACTTGGGAGCTCCAGAAACCAGAGCTGATTACTGAGATTTGAAGCCACTGCATTTTATTGGATGTGGGGTGCTTTGTTTGGCTTATCTCTACCCCTTTCAATTATTTTAGGGGCAAGCTCTACACTTATTCGTTAGCCATTTGTAGTTAACGTTCTTAATTCTGACAAACCCTCTCCATGCCTCCTGTCTGGAGCAGAAGAGGGACACCTACGGAGACAGCCCTCATAGTTCCTGGGGTTTCTGCTTTCTTTAAATGTTTACAGGTTTGCAGGTTAACTACAAACTACAAATTAGTATTTTTGTGTTTCATTGATGAATGTGCCACTTCAAGTTATTAGCATATTGAAACCTCACATGGATCCCATGTCCTAGACATAACTATTCATTCACATACTTATAGGTGTGAACCAAATTGTAAAAAAATGCAGACAAAACCCCTCAAGGCCACCTATGTCTCCTACACCTTCATCCAGCATTCACTTGTTTGGCAATGTGGAAAAGAACCCTATAATGGTGCCCATATTTGCTAAATTTCATAGGCAGTCATCTACCAGTCATCCCCACCAGCTCAAATGCTGGATCCTCTAGTCTACACAGTCTCACTATAGGCTATAAATACAGCTTTCTATACAATTTTTAGGGACAAATTATTTTTTAACGCTATATTAATGGCACAGGGCACACTCTACTACCTGCAAATCTTTAATCTGGAGATAAGCAGCATCAATCTTAGATGATATGAGCCTGGGAAAATACTTGTATATATCATTTAAGAAAAGCTTGGTAAATGCCAGGAGCCATTTCATATTGATCTCTATGGTTGTACCTCTTTTTAGTTCCTAAAAAAATATAAAGTCTGCTCCCAGATTTGTCTTTGTGATTCATAACTTTGTCCAGACATGTTTTATGGGTATAATAATATACCATAGATTTGCCATAGTGTACCCTCCATGTTTTTACAACTACGCATATGTAGATGTATATACATTTATAAAGTAACATTTTAGTTGACAAGACAGCTATGCAGAGCCAAAAATCAAATAGTAATGGTTAATAGAAGTAAATCTGTAACAATTGTCTCATTTTACAAGTAGGTGGCACTGTTACTCTAAAAGTTTAAACTACAAAATGAGCTGTGCCAAATTTATGAAAGAAAAAAAAAGAATAAAATTGCTTCTTATAGGGATAAACAGAATAACACTTTTTTCCAAAAACATTACAAATACTATGAAAACAGGAGAGAAAGAAGGAAAGAAAGAAAATAAGATAGGAGAGAAAGAAAAGCAGAAAATGAAATTGAATTATGTATGCATATGTCACAGAAGTACATTACTAACAGAACATACATGTGTTATATTATATATATATATTTACAGATTCCATCTGAAAACACCTGATTCAGTTTTCTTCTTCCTTCAATACCATTCAGTTTGGTGGCTTTTTCACCCATTATATACCAAATGTGAAAAATGCATATAAGTAAAACTTAATGATTTTTTCATCACCTACTTTGTTTCCTTCTTATTTTTTTACTGAAAAAAAAGCATTGAGTGAAGGAAACTTGGACATACTACTTTTCACAAACAATAAGCAGGCCAAGTTCATTCTGAATATCATTCCTGGATAAGCACCAGGAGAAATGGCTTTAGTCAAATCTCCTCCCTTCCCACACATACAATGGAATACTTCTTTGATAAGGTCCAGCAAGTACACATTCTCTATACAGAACAACATCCGCTCAGTTCTCAATCATAGACCAAACAGCGGTTTTACAATGCTTACCCCTAACTGTGGCCATTGAGTTTCTTTTACAGAAGAACATTAATTACAGAAAGCGACACACATGAAAAATATCCTTTTTCTTAATGCTTGACTTTACAGAATGAAAACATAAAGTTTAACAAAAGTCACACATCTAGTTTATTTGCAGCAAGTAGTTACAGTACACTACTCATATTTTAATATATAGAATATGTTGAGTTCATATTTCACATGTTTATGAAAGAAAGCATTTGATGAATTTGACCAACACTTCATGTATGTCTCAAGAATATAATAACTTAATTCATTTTTTAAATCGGGGTACACACCATAAACTACTGATTATATAAAAAAGTTAAAAAGTAATGAATTTAAATGTCTGGGTTTCATTTTCCATTCATTAATTTTTATTGCTGTATATTATTGGAATTTCTTGAAGATAGAGAGGTTCTGTTAGTCTTAAGTTGTCCTTCTTCTCCACCCCATCCTGCTTGAAACTAAAGAGTTATCTTGTTCCATGTCTCAGAAAAATCACACCTTTCCAGCTTTGTTCTTTGATACAGCTAAATAAGAAAAGTCTTTCAGATGATAAACAAGCTAAGCTTAGAAGGTAAGGAAATGTTGTAGTACCAGACTAGTATTTGGTAATATAATGTAGGTAATGGAGTAGCTGTTATACAAACAGCTAGATCTCTGTTTCAACATATTGAAATGTGTAAGTAAAAACATGGCCCTGGGTGTTTAAACTAGCTGTACTTAAAAATACGAAATAAAAATAAGTTTTCCATAAAATGTATTTCTAGAGAACTGTACTCATCCAGTTTCAGCTGGGGGAACTGTTCAGGTGTACCTTTTAATTATCTGTAGAGGAGTTTTACATCTTGTCTATTGTGAAATAAGGTTTGCTGTGATTAAATTGCAATTCAATTGCAAAGTCTGTGTAGCCAACAGCCTTCTAATATTACAAAACCATTTTGCTCACCATAGACTTATATAAGGGGTGGCATACAGCCTGTTATGCTTGAAGACCCTAGGATCAAAATGTTGGCTTTCTAAGGACATGTAACATTTGTATTGACATTTTTTTAAATTTTTTATTAACAAAATGTTTACATTTTTATAGCTGTGTGCACTTGCACTTCCAATATTGAAAATCTGAAGGCATTTTCTCTCACACGTGTACCTCCTATTTTTCCTGCTTTTGTGGAATGTTTTCTTATAATACCTTCTTAAGCATATCGCTTTTAACAACTTTTCATACATAAGTCAGAGATATTCCTACTGTGCAGCTAAGAGAACTATCACAACACTTGTATATTGGTGGTATTATCTGGTTTATCCAATTCCACCTTACACTATGCTCAAAGCTATATATAAAGTGACAATTAAGTGTAGTTGTGTTACAAGTGTTTTTTTAGGGGTTTTTTACTAAAACGGTGAGTTGTCAGTTGTGTTAAGTAATTAATATTGAATATTATTAACTGTAGTGCATTTTCCAACCACTTGGTGATGCTGGTACACAGGAGAATGTATGCGCGATCCTGTGCAACTGGTAGCCATTTTACAACCCGCTGCCATTGGCTGCAGCTTTCTCCTACTCACTTATGTTCTCTTCCTTTTTCCGTTTACAAGATTCCACTCCTGCTGCCCCATATCCCTGGAATCTATTCCACCAAAGCTTCAGCATTCACCCTTCACCCAACATTCAAGAAACATCTCAAAACTCACTTCTTCAGAGACGCCGCGCCATCTTAGCCGCTAGTACTTCCTTGTCACTGATACAACCACTGCACTACCTCTAACTTTTCTCTGTTCCTTATGGTTGTCTGCCCATTCCCTCAATATGTATTGTATTAAGCGCTGCGTAAACTGTTGGCGCTATATAAATAAAAAATAATAATAATTGTACTAACTTATGTGTTGAAAGAGCGCTTGGCTGGATGAGTTTTCTCTGTTGTGCCGCCTTCACGATTTTGTCCTGTTTTGTTTTTTGTTATCCATAGAGCAAATCACTACGTGTCTGAGTGTTATTATGGATGACATCATGAACATCTATATTTGTATTAAGACCTCTTGGAAGTATAAGTGTCATGTTTCATGTCTGCATTAGCTTGACTATTATCTCTAGACAGCGCTAACACAAATAAAGGTCAAGCCACCTAATAAAACTTAAAAATGTCCTTACTTGCTTGTAACTAAGTCTCTGAATTCTATTTCAGTCTGAAATACCAAAGCTATTTTTACATTAGCCAATAAATTCTATAAAGGGAATGTATGTAAATTATCTTAATATGTCTAACCTTTTGGTATATTTCACTAAATACTCATTTTTTATACCAGTATTTAACTTCGTATTTATTTAAAATCCATATATTGTAGAATATATAATATAATCATCTTTTGGACTTAAAAGTCAAATTTCTCATGCACTTGCATTTTGGTCTGGTATCAGATATATCAGTGATATATACAGTACATTTAATTATATATCCATACAATAAAACAGCACCATTATACAATTATTATTTATTATTATTCTTTTTGGTTGTACTGTATGAACCATATATTGCAAACTTAATAGCATATCATATAAGACTATGTCGAAATTGAAGTTCAGAGGCATAACTAGCAAGTTGTCTGGAATATAAACCTTGCTTTTTGGAGAAGGGTCGTGGGTGATATGTATAATACATATGCAATATATATATATATAATATAGGAAGGTAGATAGCTACATTGATAGAAATATATCTAGAGAGAGGTATAGCGAGAGAAATAAATATAGGTTGGATATGAAAAAGAAAGAAATATACATGTAGTAAAGTATCAGAAGGCAAGAGGGTCTATATGTCAATTCTTCTTATTTTTCTCATGAGGTGGAAACTAGATATATATGTGCGATATCGTATGGACTTTATTCATCAACAAATGCAAATCATGCACATGGTCAGGAAAAAAAATATATTGGATTTCCCTCCTGTGAGAGGAATAACAGGTTTTGATGAATAGACCCAATACAATCATAGCTCATGCCAGAGGTGCATGGCTTCTCCAGGTGATGAGCGACATGTTTAGTGTTACTGACTGAGTCACCTTTCTAAAAACAATATTAGCATCTAAAAAGTGCATGAATAAAACTTCTTTGGGGGAAGGGGCATTGGCAATAGAGTCTTATTATGTTGTTTAGTTAATTAAGTTAAGAGCTGGTAGCATGTAAAGTACTACTCTCTATTTAATAAGACATCTTGAACCAAATATATTAGTATGGGGTATTTATTCTTAGAAGCAAGCTTGCAGTAACATATTGATTCTATTTGACTGGAATGCAAACAAAAAACCAGGGGGTGAATCAAAGTAGTGCTACAACGTAGTAGGGTAATGTAGCGTTATTGTGTGCAAGAAGTATAAAATGATTAATTGTACCATGAACAGAAGAACGGTCTAAATTATACGAAAAGTTTAATATATACAGGAATATACATGCTTATTTATAAAAAGCCCTTGCTGAAGCAGATCTGTAGTTTTTTTTCCAAATCGAACATTTTACAGTAAAACATGCATAAACAGATCCAAATATACAATTCACACACATATTAGAAAGCATCATATTTGCTCTCATATCTAATGCAAGGGTCAACAAATTTGGTTGGGATCTTAAAATGTAGGAGCCAGTTTTTTTCCAACAATACTAATAAACACACATACGAAACCTACACACACACAGGGATCTAAATAGAAATTAAGTTGGGGTGCCCTGGTGTGAAAATTGCCCTGGGGAACCCCAAGTTCATCAAGTAGACTATGCCACCATTGCCCCAAACAATTTGCCAGTGCCTTCTTTGCCCCTTGCCCCCCTTCCAACATACAAAAAAATGTATAAATATATATAAACACACATACATATATCCCATCTCCCTCCTGTCCCCGCGGCCCAGCTCGGAATGGCCCCTTCTAAACTATTTTTAACTGGTACGAGGAGACAAACAAGAGGTCCCAGGTGTTTTACCAGGCTCCCTACTGCGACCCCTGTAGTTACGCTAATGCACACATACACTACCACACATTAACATAGTTACACACACTCAGTAAGTATTAACATATCGTACATACACATAGTAACACACACTCAGTAAAATATTTACAAACAAACTTACGCAAGCACACATTTTTTCCTCTACCTTTATTGGCTTAGGACAGCTCTTCTGCTCCCTCACAGTTCTTACACACTTGCATCTGAACAAATGACCGGGAAATTACCTCATGTCCTCACACTCGGACTTAGAGTGCTGGGACTGAGGGAACATAACCTACTGGCCCAGGGAATGTGGTGGGGCATTAAGGGCTTGCACTGGAAATACAACATGATCCTCAGTGCCAAATTTCATACAGCTAGGCGCCAGGAAATGACTTTTTGGTGTCATGGCAACCTGGACCCTGAGGTTTGTTGAGCCCTGATCTTATTTTTATACCGAAGGGATCTTAACTGTGTTTTCTCAAGAGCTCCTCACAAATGGAATAGATATCCAGATTCTGTCAAATCATCCAATACCCTAAAACCCTTGAAAATGAGTTTTTCCCAACTCCTAAAAACAGTATCTGTTATTAGATTACAAACTCCTGTTTACACTGTACATGTCTATTGTTGTTCTATATTTTCCTATATCAATAACTGTAAATCCCGTATGTAAAACCTTTTCTGAATTCGGCCCCCAGGACATACTTGAAAATGAGAGAAATCTCAATTTGGGACCCTTTTATCTGGGCTGGGGAGATGGGCTGTGACCTTACTTCATAAAATAAAGTAGTTAGCTTAAACAATTTTCCAATACTACTAATGGCCAGGGCCGGCCCTACAATAGGGCAGACTGGGGCAATTGCCGGCCCTACAATAGGGCAGACTGGGGCAATTAAAATGCCGCCCCCCCCCCCCGCCGACGCGGGGGGCGGCATTTTTAAACTTCGCCCCAGGCGGCGTTACGCCTTCGGCCGGCCCTGCTAATGGCAATAATAATAAAAACGATATTATTATTACTACCATTATTTTTTATATAGTGTCATCCTAATCCACAGCAAAATGGTGGATTTCAGTGTAAAACACTATTCGTTTACTTTAAACCTCTCATACCTTCATTTGTGAGCAGCTTAGGTTTATAACTGAATTCAGTTTATATAACTTTTTATCAAACAGTAACGTCTCTGTGAAACTTAAGCAAAACTAACCCTTCCTCCTAGAGGAATATTGACTGGCATTGCAGAGAAAATGTTTGATTATTGTTAATAAATTATGTATTAAATTGCATATCCGACGTTGCCAACATGCTAAAAATCTCTCAACCTTTAAAGTATTAACATAATCATTTCTAGAATATGCCCTCTGTTTGTTATTATCTTAAGTCCACATTCTATCTCATCTGGTTGAACGCCAAACTTTCCTCATTAAAAATATATTAAAATATGGAATAGAATCAAAGCGTGGGAATGATGAGAAAAACATATTGTGTCATTTTTCTCTTAAACTTTTACTTAACCGGTGCTAATGATTTAAAAATAATTTCATATGTTTTGTTTGTTAAATTAAAGTTTTGAGAATTAAATGTATTTCAAATAAATGTAGTTATTTGTATTGTATGTATTCCACCAACATCTTTGGGAAATTTTATGTCCCGTCCAGTACCATGTCAATCATTTGGCTTGGCCCTACAGCAGCACCATAAGACAACCCCTCAGCACCGTCATTCTTCTTCTAAGCCCAATGATATTATTCCGCAACCCAGTATTCCATCTTTTAAATATGTGCCACCAGACAGAAGTAAAGTATGGAGGCTGGCCTGACTTGGCACGATTCTCTGTAGCGTCAATGGGTATGTTGTGGAGATCAGTGATCTTATTTTTAACTGGCCCATTAAGCAATGGAGCTAGAAGTAGCCCTGATCTCCCAATGGGGTGATTGACATCCAGTTATGCAGTAGAAGGGCTGCCACCCCCATAGACTAGGAATAGTCTGCCTAAAACAGAATACGTCACTTGTACCATCAATTGAATGTACAAAACCATATCAGGGACTAAGAGACATTCTTCTCCATAAACCGGCAATTTTCAAGCCACAAATCTGCAATATAAGTTTAGCATGTACTGTTCCTCATAATGTTGAGGGCCCTAGTTCTCTCCTTGCTGTATTCTGCAATAAGGTGCCCCGTGCACAGCTGAACAACCTGACTGTGCTGTTGTAGAGTTGATTCACAAAGGTCAGTTGGTGTCAATTAAATAGTCAAGGTGACAATAGTGCATATGTGAGTTGAATATTTTGTCCAACTCGCCATGGTAAACTTGACTTTCATACCACTGCAACTTAGATTGTCTATATAGAGGAAACAATCCCCATTGCACAATTGCCAATATTATTTTCACAATTATCCAACATTTTTGGATGTAATTTTCAGAAAAAGAAAAATATATGCAATCCATTCCAAACATATAAACAAAATATTATGGCACCCTAAAATCAAGGAGTAAAAAACCCTATAAATGTCAGGGAGTTCAACGGCATGCTGCTCTTAGGTTATGGTGCAAGTACAGGTTTCGTTTCAAATACTGGATACCACATTTTGTAGAAAATAATATATGCTGTTTAAGATTTATAATGGCTATTGTTATACTCAATCTAACCCTGATAAACTTGCCTTTATGTACGTACTTTTCAGATTAACATATTTATGCATGCTGACGTACGTCATATTAAAATGTTTTCAAGCTGTTCATGTGGTTGGGTTTAAATATTAATTATAGCTTTAGCACCAGTATTCATTTTAATATGAATATTCATATTAAATAATATTATGGCCATTAAATAATTAATTAGATGAATCATTTAATGAAATTCCTTTCTAGAATGGTTAAGTGTCTAGTAGAAGGTTAGGTTCCAATCGACTAAAACATTCTATTGTGGATTAACCTCTATAATCAGCAATTTATTTTGAAAACCTACCAATGTCAGTTTATAGTCAATTTCCCCTTTTTTTCTTTAATTGACTGATGGGTTTAAATAAGGACCTTTACACAAGAGTGACCTAAAGTAACAAGATTGAAGTATACATGACAGATTGCTTCAAATGTCCTCCCACCAAGAGTGACAAATCTATTTTCTTAAAGGCCTGTGACCAGCAGGATCCATTTTCATAAGGCACGGAGAAGTCTTTTTTTCTGTGGGACAGCAAACTCCCATCTACTTTACTCAATGGTCCTTTTTGTGATAATGAGTAGTCCAGTTTTTTCACTGTGTGAAATCTACTGATTCCCAATGTCAAACTGTCAACAGGACCAAGGAAGGTCTGCACCTCTCCTGAATGACTTGTAGAAATGGCAGGCATATTGTCTGGCACATTTGACACTTCATACAAACAAGAACCCAAATGTTTAGAGAGTTTTCTGGGTTAACAGAAAATACAATTTAGAATTCAATGCATGGAGGACTTCGCTCCAACTGAAACAAAAAGAAAAGGGTATGCATTGATCATCTATGTCATAAAAAAATATATATATATATATATATATTAATATTATAATAATATATATAAATATATATTATATATATTAATTACAATAAGTTATGGTGGGTAAAGGTTTTGGGCAATTACTTTCAAGGGATCCATGTATAAAGTGGATATAGAGGCAAAAAGTGATTGGTGTTGACCTTATTTGCATGCGCCTACCCAGAATCCCTTGTGGTTCTGGCAGCACCATGAGATTTCTGAGGGAAAAACAAGCCTTCTGGCTTGTCTGGTGTCTGTAGATGAGTATTTAATAATACTTCTACTATATATATATATATATATATATTATATATTATATATAATATATATAAACTTTTTCACTCTATTAGCCTCTACCAGTTCTGTATGTCTACTCAGAACATCTGCACAACTACTGTATTTATTGTATCTTCCCTTTATTATACTAATACATCTATTAGCACTAAATTTAAACACACATGCATGCATACAATACCGCTCAAAAGTTTTGGGTCACTTAGTGGTTTTCATGGAAAACAAGGGCATCTAAGCTTTGCTCACATTATTCCATAAGGGTCCATTAGACTTGTAAGCTTGGATTAGGGAGCACAATGCGCCATTGGAAGACAGGAATGATGAGAGTAATAAAGGACCTCCTTACGGCTATGAAAAGATTCCATTAAAAATCGGCCGTTTCCAGCTATAATAATCATTTACAACATTAACAGCATCCGCGCTGTATTCCTGATCCATTTCGCGTTATTTTAATTGATAAAATTTGATTTCCTTTTAAAACGCATGGAAATTTCAAAGTGACCCCAAATGGAATTAAAATAGTTTAGATATTTTGCTTTGTCTCTCTACCTGCTCCCTCCTGGTTGGCCTCTTATTTTGTGTATCTTTAAAATGGTAATAACTGGTGCAAAAAAAACAATATTGAAAATGGAAACATCTATATTTACATGGGAAAAAAAACTCAAATCCCACTGATTAAAAAAAATACAACATAACCATTTTTTGGTGTTTTGATAATTAAGTTTTATTTCACAGGGTCTGCTATAAGAGGCCTAAGAGAATTCTTGTTTTGCTTCTCTGCATAGTAGGGAGAAACTATCAAAGAAGCTAGTTTGTGGTAAACCATTTTTACGGACTTCCGCATACGCAGGCTTCTAGGTAATGGTTTATAGTCCAAGAACTATGAATTTAAATGAAATATACAAGGATGCATTCTGCTTACGGTCACAGTTTTAGCTTTGTCCATAAGCCTGAATCACAGGTGGTCTGATACAAAATACATTAATATGAAAAAAATGAATATAAACAACCTCATAAATTAACTGTAGGAATTACAGATGTATTCATTCACCAGCATTTATGAAGTTTAAACAGGTCACGCAGTAATGGAAAGCAACATTGGACGAAACACATTATAAATGGACATTTGCAACTAAGTTTCCACTCAATGCAGAAAGGTTATGTTATTTTCCACCAGGTCTCAATGGTTGTTAAGCTAATGGTAGCCACAAATATGCAATTTTATGGGGGGGAGGGGGGATTTTCTGACAGGCACAAATTAATTGCCCCGTGTTGTTCGCCTGGACTTAGATTTAAAAGTCATTTGATTATTTAAAAAATTATAATTATAAAAAAATATCTATGATGCTGTTTTTCTTTACAAACATGCATTTATTCAAATCCAAAAGGAAATCATTATTTAAAAGATTATTTTTAAATATATATCATCAAATACATTATAGCTACTTTACATGAAACATTATATTCTAGCAGTTGGATGGGTCGGTAGTTAGGTTCTTATGTCCCTTTCCCCAACTGGAAAGTGCTTTTGATTTCTGGGTCCATGGTTCCTTGTTATCTAGTAAAGGAGCAAGTGGAGTGTACCCATACTTAGAGAAGAAAGGAAGCGGCGATAAGACATAGTAAACTGACAGAGAATGAGTAACAACACAGGGACCAAAAGTTAGCAGTAGAAGAGTTATGTTTTTGATGAAGTACTAATCTTATTGTCACCATGCTAGACGAGACAGATGTCTGACAGATGGGTTGTACAGCATTACCGCGATCATCACCAACTACGAGGCTCACATTCATTCTTTCACCTTCCCCAGGTTGACTAGGAAGCAGCCTAATGTATTAATCAGCTTCATTCAACCATGCTGTTGCTAGTCTATAGTAATGTCCACAATTAATCATTGTACATTATAAATACATGTTTAGCTTATTTTCTAGTCTTCCAAAAAAGCATACTTGGTTCTGTTTATGTTTATATATACCAGTATATTTAGCCAAGCTGCTTGATACCGCAAGAGATTGTGGGTAAAGCACAATATATGCTTAGGAAAGAAAAACTTGCTAAATATTTCTTCAATAGGGTCCTTGTAGATTTGTTTCCTTGTGTCAATTATTCTGTAATATGGAATCTATCAGCTAAGTTTAGTAATTAGTATTTTTAGATTTAATGAAGGGAAGTTTTGCTTCTCTGAGAAGGTGGTAGACAAATGGCCAATACAGTAAAGCAATTTAAATATGCATGGGATAGGCATATATTCTGAATCTAAGAGAAGATCAAGGACTGAATGAGGCCTGAGTCTTACATCAGGAAAAATGGGCAGACTATATGGGCTGAATGTTTCTTCCCTCAACTTCTATCTTTCTATATGATAAAATTATAAATGTATGTATTTATTTTTACTATTTTGTTCCCCAAGGACTTATAACAACCAGATTCTACTAAGACATTTATATGAATACAAAACCATAAATTGCAAATCAGTGAGATCAGAAAAATGTCAGACAAATATCTGGACATTTTCACGTTTATGTGCTTCAGTATATCTTGTATATCTTGCTTCATCTTAATGGCCATGTGAAATGACAAATGAAAAAAGATACAATCCGAGAAAAAAAACAAAATCTACATTTCAAACTTGGCTTTGTTATTTTATGTAAATATCACCTGAGTAAACAAATAAAACTTTTTACATGCAATTTATCTGGAGAAAAGTAACATCAAGAAGAATATGTTCATATTTATCCAAAGTATGTGATTTATGTTTTTAAAAAAGGTACCAGAGATAATTGCCAATAGCATTATAATTATAGGCATTGTTGTAATCAATCTAATCTCCAAAAAGTCCAAAAAGTCTCATGTCCTGACAAAGAAAGAAAACAATGCCTCAAAAGTTGTTTTTCTTGGGTTCTCATAGATTTTATCCAGGACAAATAAACCTGCCATGAGTTGTTTTCTTTCCATACATCCATCTGGATCCACTTTTGTCCTTTATTGTTAATATTCTCCATCTTCCAATGTTTAGTTTGACTTCATTGATTAGACCAGTTAAGCAGTGTTTGGTGGCTGAGTTTATTGCTTAGAACAAAAGGTCTCAGACAGCCAAAGTAATGTTTGCCATACACCCAGCCTTTAGTAAACACCGCTAAATGCTGAACTGATTTGTAAACAAGGATCCGTTATGCTCAGTCTCCTTTCCTTTACTGGGAACCCTTACAGAATGTTTTCCATTGCCTTGGGTGTCTTGTAAACAATGCATTTTTTAAGTCGCTAATACCCCGAAGTGCTCTAAACATATCAGCTGTCTGTATTAAATATCCTGGTATACTAAATAATGCAAGAACGGTTTCTCTCCCTTTGAAAAGCTATATGCAATTTGGAAATACTCTGCCAATCTCAGGTTATTACACATTTTTTGTTGAAAAAGAAGAGAAGAAATTAAATATCTGAATTACTTTATTTTTGTGGTTTATAAGCGACATGTTTTCAATTTTTGTCTAATAAAATGTGAGTGTGATGATACAGTATGTCAGACTCCATGAATAACAGAAACGTGCCCCATGCTATATGTATTTTAAACACAGTCAACCCAACTAGTAATATTGAGGTCTGTTGCCTTATTAAAAAAATTGGACGTCTTAATTTTCTAGGTCATGGAATCGTAACTATATACAAAGTAGCTATAAAGAATAATTTAAGCATTATTAGTTATAACAATTGTAAATCTTTAACTCTTTTTGCACACAGTTTTTTTTTTATTATTCTAGCCTATGATTCTCTTGAGTCATTTCACATTATTGACAGCAGTTAAACTAAAATTTGCTTAAATATTATTAAATTATATTATTCAATATATAATGTTGGTAACAAATTAAGCTCAAAAAAGTAGCTGATGTTTTAGGACTTATTCTTAATAGAATGGAGCATTGTCCGATGTACCGTAATTATAGGTCAGGATAAAACAGCTGCATCATATTTGAACCAAACTTCATCTAGATTGATATAGCTGTGATATCAGTATCGCAAAGGTCATCGTCCACCCTGCTCACACTTGCAAGTGCTGTCTTATCTTGACACCTCTCCCCATGCAACCAAGCTACGACACAAATACTGAATGATAGTTAAAACATTTTATACCTTAAACAGATGTTCTTAAATGCATGCATATGAGCAATTTAAGACTCCTGATTATTGATAATTGGTTCCACATTCTGAATTCCCCTTTCAAAGCACTATTTGTAGCTTCATTGTTTAGTTTCAACCTGTCCTGTTGCGTAGAATTCTTAAATAAATATTTCATGGTACAGTAAAGTGTGCACAGCAAGACAAAAGATTGGTCGCTAACTTTCCATTAAAATCACACAAACGTGGATAACTAAAATAGCTATTCTAAATGTGGGTTTCCATTTGTAACCTTTTAAAGTTTTAGAATCAGTACAATTTGTGCTTGTTTTATTATTTTTTTTACATGAATCCCTACAATATACATTTACACTCTATCTATACCTTAATGAACCTTATTACAGGGTGAAAAGGATACAGGGCTGATTCAAGGCTCGGGTAGGCCCTGGGCAAAAAACATAGCAGTGGGCCCACCTCCACCAGTACCAAATGGTGCTTCCAACACATTCATGCTGACAAACACATACAAACATGCTCACACACAAACACTTATACACTCTCACTGTAATGTACATAGTCATACATGTACACTCCTTACCCTCTCACTTACCCCTTACCCCAACTGCAGCTTTCCCTTTGGCTGCAAGCAGGCCCATATTTAACCACAGGGCCATGTCATTTCATGTTACCTGACCCTTCTATGTTCAGGGGTAGCCCTATGTGAATAATTTTGGACCGGACAGGGGCAGCCCTTAGCCCCCTAACCATGCCACTGCATCGGTGTACTTTTGCAAAAGGGCTGAGCTTCTGGGCACACTCTCTCCCCGATTGTAGGATCCAGTGGCTGTCCTAGCGGCTCCACCCTTTTGCCACATGAGGCCAGAATAATGCAGATAGATTTGCGCAAAAAGAAGTACAGAAATGTTTCTTTCTCCATAAATCTATATTGAAAGAGCATGCCTTGGTGTGGCAAATTCCCACCCCTTGTGAAAGTGCCACCTGAGTCCAATGGACCCGCGGTGACTCATGTAGGGGCTGGCTTTTATTAAATATCAAGTATATTGCTTATGATGTTCTATTAATAATGTCCTTTCCAAATCTGTGAAAATGTTTTAGGATGGATTAGAATAGTTTTACAAAATAGCTAGATAGGAGAACCTACCTGTAAAGTAATCTGTGCCGAGGAGCTTTGACATATTTGGCCATCCTAAGCTTCTTGAGACAGTTGCCCAAAGATTTACAAAATATAATTTTAAAGTGTTAGAAATTAGGTATTATATATATACCCAGTTTTTTTAACATTGTGATGTTTATTTATTATAAGTTTTTTATGGCGCCTCAGTCAGATTTACTACATGTAATCTAAACATATGCAGAAGAACAATCTTTAAAATCAAGCCATGTGTGTGGCACTTATATTAAGCTTTTGACTTTATAGCCGTAGACAACAGCAACATAAGGGAATAACCGAACAGGTATCTGTCTCATCACCTTGGCATTTTGCCTACAATAACAGTGCGTCTGCATCCTAGGCCATTAGAAGTGGTGAAGGAACAAGGATTGGAGGGATGTTTCAGAGCTATGGTGGCTGAAAGGTCAACTGGAAATTGAAGGATAGGAAAAATGTGTGCAGGAATTAGACAGAAGAAAGATAGGAAATAAAAATATGTATATTGAAAGGTGACCGTTGGCGAGTAGGAAATACTTTTGAGCAATAACACTATGGAGGTATCCTGAGCTGTTATCCTGACCACTTTTTAGCTAAAACCATTGATTTCCTTCCTAAAACTGGATTCAAACTTTGGATTCTAAAATCTAAGAGTACAGTGTTACATCTGGTACTGGAACACACCTCTCATTCCTGGACTGTAGTCAGGAACCTGAAGTTTGGCTGTTGGAAGAGATTTATATTATGTTACTTCAAATGTCCCTGTGGTTTGCAATGTTTATCTTTTTTGCATACATTTTCAAATACAATAAGCAATTTACCAATTTCCAGCAGTTTAAATAGATTTTTCCACTTCATACGTCCAATTTAAACAGATCTATACACTGGATCTACTTTTTTGTATGCCAGCATTCAGCATTTTAAACATGGAATATACTGCATAAATTTAAATTAATCTATATATTCTTTAAAACACTAGTAACTTTGTTTAAATATGGCATATAGAGCTCTACAATTGTACTGTGGCAAGAAAAAGAGCAAATTTGGTAAAGATTTGTTGCCTAGTAGAATTGATTACAAACCTTTCTAATTTACATGAAGAAAAGACCTAGGTAGTCTTGAAAGCTTGCAATCAAATGCGATTTGATTAGCCAATAATCAGATTTACCTAATTTGCTCATATTTTATGACAAATGACATTCAATTGTAATTGTGACTTGGATAGTGCATACATCACGTATGAAATACATTGAATTGGGAGCGTCATTAATGAAGCAAGATTTAGGGATACCAGTGGACTCAGAACTTTACTACATCAAGTAGCAGCTACAAAAGCAAACAAGACTTTAACATGTAATACAAAAGGTATCACTGTGACAAAGGGTAACATTAATTAGCCAATGCTCAAAGCAAGAGTTCAATCTCAATTAAAAGGTATATGAGGTTGAGTTTTAGGAAGATGTTACTGTGTTGTAAACAGTACAAACAGGCTACAAAATAATACAAAGAATAGATGAAAGAATGCTATTACTATAGAAAAGAAGCATGAAAGTGATGGATCACAACACACAAATATATTGACGGTCTATGTTAGGTCACCTATTTTGATCAGAGACCCACAGATCCAGGAGAGAACAGGTATCATCGATTACTAACAGGGCTGGGATTTAAAATTGGATCTTTGTCTTGTCATGGAGGAGTGAAGTGGACATTTTCTAGGCCACGGATCCCTGATTTTAGCCAAATATTGTTCATTTTCCATAAAGCCAGAAGCTACTAATCTCCTGGCAGAAAGTACTAAGACTGATTATGCACATGGAACAATTATTTGTTATTATGACATTTTATTCATTCTGATGCTTTCTCCCCTAGCAACAGGCTCCTGGATTGATCCCGTCGGCATCTGCCTGGCATGATGTCATGCTGCCGTGTCTATGGAGGGGCTGTGAGACGATACAAAGGAAAAGTCAGATTCAACATAATAAATGATCTCGATAAAAATAGTTTAAAACTTTGCACCTCAGTTGCCCTTTAGAAATAGCTCCATTGGCCCTACCAAAAGATGGCAGCGTTAAAAGAATATTATATAAATATCCATATATTATCCATATAAGAATAGAATAATTGCTGCAGAGAACTAGGAATTTACAATGCCAATAAAATGAGTGTTTTTTGTTGCTAAGGAAACATCTAAATATTCTGAATTGTTGGAAGGGCTTCACCGCCAGTTTTTGTGCTTTTCGGAAATGTGTTGTGACAGCATATCTGAGTCAACTGCAAGCAGACGTTTAGCTAACTATGAACATATGTTATTGGAATGCTTAATACAATGCATTCCATAACGTCACAAATCAATGAAATATACTTTATCTAAAATAGAAAATGACTGGCATAGGTGACATCGTTCTGTCACGGGATCAGATCCACAGGAAGAGACTAGCGGAAATGGTAAAAATCTATTTCTATGTAATTCCACTACTGTCCTGCAAATTTCTTTTCTATTTGATTAGAGGAATAGAGATGGTAGAAATATTGCTTCTCAGAAACTCATGATAATTCTTTGTTAATTTTAAAATTCCCTAATTTTTTGATTAGAGTTATAATTCAAATTAAAATTAAGTAGTTTAGGTGGGTACAAATCAGGGATCCCGTCTTTGTATGCTATCATTTAACAAGGACAGGGAAGCCCAGTTGCAGACAAGTTCAGATACATACCCAGTGCTCACAACCCTGTGATGCATGCTGTGTGCCATAAATCCATATTGTCCAAGGTCTTACTAAAACGTGTCGGTACATTCAGTCTCATCACATCTAATCGCGCATCTAATGTAGCTGCCTTTCTGGTTGTTTTTAGATTCAGGTACTGCTTTATAAATGTGCCTATAAAGCAATTTAAATAAACCCCATAGGCAGCCAGCCATTCTCAGTGTTTTATTTACCTTCTGTGCTGCCCTAGGGCTAATCCAGGGCAGGATCTCCAGCTGCCCACTCTGCAATGCCATCCTTAATGCTGAGCATTGGGGTATGTCATCTGTCACAGTTCCATTGGGATCCAGCGATCTGTGCTCTAGGAAGCCAGAACCCAATGTATCTGGACAATGGATAAAGGGACAGGAGCAGAAAAAAACTATACAGAAAAAATTGTCTAATTTGAACCCTAAACTGAAAAACAAAATACTAAAACTAAACCAGGAAAAACCTGTGGTAGGTAGGAAAGATTACATTTCAAAGCACACAATTGAGGAGGCTACTACCAACATGACTTCCCAATAAAATGGGACTCACTCTGCCAATAAAATTGCCTACCTGCTTGTAAAGATCTTTTATTTTTGCAGATCGGATTGAAAGGTGTTCGATACAGCGCTGCAAAATCTGATGGCACCATATAAAACAAATAAGGTACAAAAAGATGGGAAAACAATTGACGCGTTTCCAACTCCTTGGCAACTTGAATATACCAATAATTACTACTTAGCATATCACACATGCACATTACTACAATGACAATAACACAGCAAGATTGTATAATGCCTAGAATTGTGGGAAATACTTTGAGTAATTCAATATAAAAAAAGTGAAAACATAATTTTAAATTCATAAAGTAAACGGAAGGAGAATAATTCTAATAAATTGTTTGACAAACTACATTGTTACATTGTTACACCAACATGGACTTTAATGATATTGCATTTTAAATACATAGATATTAATAACGAAGTTGGTCCCCCCTTTGCAGCTATAACGTCTTTCCACAAGATTTTAGAGCATTTCTGTGATAATTTTTGCCCATTCATCCAGTAGAGCATTTGTGAGGTCAGAGAGACGCTGATGATGGATTAGACGCCCAGCTCACAATCTCCGTTCCAGTTCATCCCAAAGGGGATCAATGGTTGTGGTCAGGGCTCTGTACGGCCGGTTAAATTCTTCCACCCCAAACTCATCCAACCATGTCTTTATGGAGCTTTCTTTGTGTTCTGGGGCAGTCATGCTGGAATAGAAAAGGGTCTTCTCCAAACTGTTCCCACAAAGCTGAAAACATAGCGTTATCCAAAATGTCTTGGTATGTTCCCTTCAGCATGTCCCAGCTGGTCAGGTGTCCCAACACATTTGTCTATACAGTGTATATTTATTATGTAATTTTTAAATTTAATTACAAACATTTTTTTCCGATTTTTTCATATTGGGTGAGTAAAAGTCTACTTTTATGACCAAGTTGTACTGATATCTCTAAGTGTAACTCCTCCTCAACTGGGTGCCTCTACTGAAACCATGCGTGATGCATATCTCCGGTCCGTGCTATCTCATGTATGCTAATTAAGGAGATTATGAACCATATATCCAAGTGACTGATACTACTTCCCTTACATTTCATTGAGAGCTCAGCTGAGTCGGAATAAAAGGCGGTAAAATGCATCCAATATGCATTAAACATGAAATTGGGGCTGGGGTGGTCCTTTAAGTTCTGCTTAAAAAGCACGAGTAGTTAAAATTACAAATCCCTACAACCTTAGCTTGATTTGCAAATAATAATATGTAATGCTTAAGTATAGATGTCACTTTCCATACAGAAATATACCATAACCCTTAAGGGCAGCAGTGCTAAACAGTTTTATAATTTGCGCTTATCACCAAAACAGTCCACTCGGTATAAGGGATTAAATAAACCCAAGCAATTAATGCACTTTCATGCTAATCTATGAGCTAGTGGGTAATAAAGACGCAACGCAAGGATTAAATGTTTCTTTTACACAAATGTTCAAAGATCAAGAGGATATCCTTCAATTCCACCTGCTCTTTTAAATCAGTTATGGTATTGAGGAACATTGTAATGTGCTGACCTTTCTAGGAGAAGGAAAGGAGATCAAAGGAAATTAAAGCGATCAAGTTTCAGGTAGGCATTTTCCTGATAAGCACCTATCATTAATTTACTAAAACAGGTGTTTTTCACTCAGATGATGTAATCAGAAAAAAATCACGTATTTACAATTTCAAAATAGAGATTTTCAATGAAAAAATGAAAAAAAGCCTTTTTTCCCTATTCCCCTCTCTTTGTAAGGATTTTGTGTGAGCCTAGACCCAGAGAGAGGTGGCAAGTTTTTCACCTGCTTCCCCACCAGACATGAAGCCCTTATGTTCACACCACTGCTGTGGTTTCACTACTTACCAGAATACAACATATCAAAGTCTGAATTCAGGAATTGCCAAAGTATTAACCGCATAAAAAACTGTTTTCTGTTTCTATGATAACAATCTATCATTACTTATTTCTGTGTCATATAACATCAGGTACCAGGGATTACAGAGGAGGCTGAGAAGTGATCAAGAAGCCAGGTGGCATAGTCAGTGGCTGGCGAAGGCATTGGTTGTTATTATAAATAAATCAGACAGTTAGAAAGGTTCACCAAAACCTCAGGAGACAGAAAAGGTGTAATATTCCTTTAAATAGCAATTTCACTATGACATCAGTGAATACACCCTTGCGACACCGGTGAGGATGACTTGCCCCGATTTCCTTAAGAATTTCATGGACAAAAGGAAGGACGGGCAAAAGAAATGGACAAAAAATACATATTAGGTACTTATAGTTTCATGGTAGGGGATGGCTTACATTGTACACTAAAGTAAACAATATACCATTTCATCTACTTTGCTCTGACTAAATGCAGAATTAGAGTTAGCATTCTTAGTGATGTTAAATATTCACACCCTTAAAAGAAAATTTCATTTTAAAATTACTTAATTCATTTTTGAAATATATTTGTTTCAGTTTGTTTCCACTGAAACTAAACAAACACAAGAAACTATTCATATGCTGTTTTGATGTGATCAAAAGATATAATTTTAGATATACTTGAATTATATTTGTTTATTCTAACAGAATATAAATATATATATTTATATACTTAACATTTTTAATGATGAGCTAAAGTAGTAAGAGGCTTTGCTCCAAGTTCCCATATTAAACAGCATCATTCATTTTAAGTGGAACGCTGGTTTTACTTCAGATGTTTCCCATTAATTAGATTTGACAATGTTGATACAAAGCAACGTTCCAGTTTTCGCGTGTTAAAATCCATTTCTAAATCTCATTTTTAGAAAGTCTTTCTTATCCCCAAACGCAAAGAAAAATGCAGTAAAGAAAGGAGTGGTACTTTTTGAACACATGGAAAGGATAATATATATATATATATATCATACAAAAATATATATATATATATATATCATACAAAAAAGGATTTTATATATATAACATCGTAACACTGGACACCATTCATTGCTTTTATCAATATATTATTTTACAAAACACATTACATAAAGCCTGGCAGCACCGAGCCTGCTGACCCGTAATGTTATATATGCTGCCAATTCATCGTTTGACCTTGGGACATTCAGCTGATATCCGATACGCTTTCTCAAACCATCTGTGAAACTGGCTGAAGCAGAAACAGCCCAAAACAGACAACATCTGATGCAAACTCCTGTAACTGATAGAAAGCAGAAACAATGTGTCTATTTACAGTGTCTTTGGAGAAGGCTTTCACAACATTTTTCTATTAAAGTACTACTGGTGACAGATTTTGTTTATCAAAGTACCTCTGATGTCAACCTTTTTCCCAAAAATACATTTAATTGCAACCATGTCCAACTTTTTTTTTTTTTCCTAATATTAAACAGATGTTAAAGAACCCCCTGCCAATGTAATAGGAACTTG
This sequence comes from Spea multiplicata, assembly GCA_009364415.1. Taxonomy (NCBI): domain Eukaryota; kingdom Metazoa; phylum Chordata; class Amphibia; order Anura; family Pelobatidae; genus Spea; species Spea multiplicata. The sequence continues at coordinate 74,637 of VKOC01046769.1, read as the reverse complement.
TAGAGGGACGAACTTAATAAGGAAATGAATATAGCCGGTTGAGACCCAAAAGAACATTTTTTTAGGCCAACACAGAAGAAATTTATATTCAGGACCTCGGAGGTTTCTTCTTCAGATGCGTTCCATCCTTGGCCAGCGTTCCATCCTTGGCCAACATTGGCCAGGAAAATCTCAGAAAATAAGTGAAAAAGGTAAAAATTTTAAAGAAATTAAAACTGTTACATCAATTTAACATTAGAATATTAAAAGCACTGTTCACTTTTTTTCTCATTCAGTGTTCATTTGGGGGGCGTTACTGGGGTACGGTGTCATTTTGCTATGCCATTATGTTTCCTATTATGTTGTACCCTGGCTTCCTTGCTTTTGTTTTTACCTTTGTAAACGCAATAAAAATGTTCAAAAGTAAAAGCGATGTTCATTGTTTCGATAAATTGTAATTATGGAAATCCTAAATCTCAGGATTAACGCCACAAAAACCGGGTTAGACACAGGTGCAGGAACCTGCTCTTGTTTGTCAACCAACTTTGTGAGAACCGGTCAAACAAGACACTGAGCTTTTTCAAGCATTAATCAATTAGGAATCTCACGTTAGAGTTTAGTGTAGGAGAAAAACATCTTAACTTCATGTTCCTAGGATTTGTACGATTATTTTTCAAGATTAAGTTATTTATGTCTTTTTGTTATGTTGCTGACCCTCTTTATCTTAAGTGGTTTTCATTACAGTTAGATAACCTCAATCATATTCTCGCTCTGGAGAACTCCTCCAGTTGTTGTGCTGATGTAATTTAGTAAAAAAAAAAAGCTTGATTTCCATCAGCCTAAGTAACGGACGTCCATGTGAGCCAATGAGGTTGTAGGGTTGTCATTTGTCCGCGGGTAAATAAGATCAGCAGATGTGGTAGAGGTTAGTACACTGAGGGAATTTAAACATGCATAGGACTGTCATAAGGCTATCCTGAATAGACGACAAGAGCAAAAAAAAATGTCCGGACTACATGTGCTGAATGGCTCTTATCTGTCCAAATCAATGTAGCTAAGTTACTATTCATGTGTCGGTGTACATCTTGGTTTCTGCTCATTGATACTTGTCAATTTAGTAGCCTCCTTCTCATCGACAACGACAAATAAATCTTCTCAGCCACATCCAACAATCATACCTCATCTCATTTCTACTACGGAATAATGTTTTTTAGTCAACATTCACTGTAGGATTGGATGCTACTTTCCTAAGTATTTTACTTGATTAACTTTTTGTGCTGATCACTAAATGCATTGTATACTTTGGAGTTGCAAGTTCAGCATGTACAAATTAGCCAAAATTCGGCAAGTTTGCAATATGTTTTAATCTGAATGCACGAGTCGAGTAAATAATAGAATGGCTCAGTCCTTATTCGGAGACACTGACACTCTGACTAATGAAAGTCTATGGAGGAAAGTGTTTCATTGGGCAAGTAGGACTTCTAATAGCATTGCCATAAACCGCTCTCACTTACAATGGCAACCTCCAGGTCCGTAACTAAAGGAAGCTTATTGGAACAAACTGAGCTAAAATAAATTACTGTATATAGGACATTTTTCATTTAACATTCCCTCTAGTTTATCGTTTGATGGAAGAAATTCCCACCACTCCTACATAAGATAATGTGTACAAAATGTATAGGTCTCTTCTATTGCCCCTCCTAAAATATACTCATTGATAGATTCACATATTTTCAATTCAACATCAGATATTTAGAAGATGGACTTATCCACTTTCTTTTAAAGCCTTGGTAATAATTGCTATTTAACCAATAATATTGAATGATAAGTCCTTGTTTTCCTCTAATAGATAATGAATTTTTTGATGGGGTCATGGGAAGTACAGCCTGCAGATTTTCCAATTGTTCTATACATTTACATACCACCCACATCACACTTAGTAGCAAAGGTTATAGTAAAGATTGCATAATTTAGTATCCTGCATTCAGTTTCCCAACTACACCTCATTATCGATGAAGTCTATGTTCCTGTCTATTTTCGCAGGGCTGTTGAATAGAATCTGTCAACGGCTTAGTCTTTTCCATTGTTTAAAATGTAGATCAGAATCCCAATGCCTTTTCGTGAGACTCATTGTCCTGCTAATATGAGTCGACTGACAATTTTTGAATATGCATCAGCTATCTTTATGTTTGCTATGATAATCAAAACAATTTCAAAAACACATAATAAACTGTTATGTGTAGTTAGATGGACCTAGTTCCCATGGGCTTTCTATTGTATCTTTGAATACATTTCTTTCTTAATATTAAAATTCCAATTATTACGTTATTTTTAGTCCAGTTTGAAATTCCAAATTCAATATTCATACTCCACATCCAAGGACAAATAAGTACCTACTGAAATGATTCATGTTTAATCAGAGTACATGTAGGCATACCACCATGTTTAATAAGGAAATATTATTAAAGCGTCCTGCTTTACAAAGTATGAAGGTGGTAGACTATATACTGTAAAAAAAAAATGAATTGATTTGCCAGATACTTTTTTTGAGATTTATGTTATTATGTGCGCTTATTTAATCATAGCCTTACCTACATTTTTTACACTTAAATTCTTATTCATTTGTAATTAAGTTCAAGAGATCGGCAAAGTAGTCAATTCTGTCACTGTATAAAATTAAAATCTTAAAATTTGGTTGTGATTGCATCTATGAGGTCTCGTCATTGAGAGACAAGTTAGCCCCGATAATAGCCTTGTATTAGTAAAAAGTATGAGGTGAGTCAGTGATAGAGAGTTAATCGGTCCGATATGCCAGGTCAAAACATTCCATAGGATAGGAGAGCTTGTATATGAATGGTATAGGTTAGAATAGCAGAAAGAGACATCCTCATAAGTGAAGGTACTGGGTAGGTGTGTATTTGGATAAGTGAGGAGATATAGGTAGGGGAACCATTGCAAAGAGCTTTATAGGTGTGTATCAGGATTTTAACCCAAATCCTGAAGCGAGGCTGCCAGTGAATCGATTGACAGAAGAGGCATTAATAGAGTGATGGGTAAGGAAGATATTCATGATGGGCTGTAAGAGAACAAGACAGGTATGAGGGTCAATAGCCAAGACTTGTGATCCTCATAAGAGTTGCAGTAGCCTAGATGGGAGATGAGTGGATTAATAAGAGCTTTAGTTACATCTGTTACGAAGGGGCAAATGTAATCAATGTTTATAAGATGTTGGCTGTATTTAGTGATAGAAGTTGAAGGATGGGTGTTTTTTTTTTGGTTTTTTTTTAGAAAACTGGTATGATGTCATGCTTAAAAGAAAATAAAATTGAGGATATGGTGGAAAGGGGGATATTAAATATGTAAGGGTTGATACAAGAGTGGATGAGGGAGGCTGAGCAAGATGATCTCAAGGGTGTTTGGGTGAGAGTAAAGAAGAACAGAAACCCTCTCTTCAGTGACTGGATAGAAGTGGCGTAGGATAAAGCAGGATGGGAAATCATGGATGGGTGCTGGAAAAGAGAGAATTACCACAGGCTAGAAAATAAGGTCAAGAGTGTGTGCATGCACATAAGTGGGTGAATTAGTAGAGTCTAAGGGGGGAGATAATGGAGAAAAGTTGAGGTGCCACAGAAGTTACACGGTTTTTGATGGGGTTATCAAAGTCACCAGGGATGAAAAGAGGATGTCAGAAGAAAGGTGTGAAAGCTATGCCAAGAAGTAATCAAGTCAGATATTAGGAGTAGGGCACAGGGCACTATTCATAGAGATAATGAATAGAATAGCTAGATAGCATGGAGAGAAAAAGTAAATGGTGGGGGAATGGTTGCAAAGACCTCTTTTACCATTTCTGTCGCCAGACCTGGGAGTGTGAGATGAATGCCACTAAAGTAGAGATCAATGAAGAAACTATACACTTTAGGCTAATCACTAATGAGTTTAAAGGGCCACTTTGGCCCTTAACTAAGGATAATATTAACAGGGGTTGGTAACTACATCAAGCCCTAGTAAGTGAAAAATTGAGACATTTCCAATAGTTCTTAAGCTTAGGGTTTGTATGAAACATAAATATCCTTTATTTCCTTTATTTTTCACAAATGTTCAATGTAAATTTGGGGTTAATTTAATACAGTTACTTAACTACACATACTTATTAGTGTACAAAAATGTGTTTTACTTTTTTCGTCTCCTAACACTCAGTTTATTAAACTATGTATTATTTTTTTTTATTTATTTTTTTTAAATTGAAGGTTCCCTTTTCATGTACATTACACAACATACCTTTTGAAATAGACCAGACACATGATATTCTGCATAGCAAAGACACACTATTTACTTCTATTTAGGATCATATTTACACCAGTTGAGAAAATCACAATAAGCATCCTCTGTATAAAGGGTTTCAAAACGGTCTTTGTCTGTTGGTAAAGACTAGGTTTTAACTTCAAACACAAAGTTCGGTTGTGTTATTTTCTGGTAAATCCATCCTAGCTCAAATTCTTCTTTCCCACTCCTGTAACCTTATCCTTTGCCTATTTACTTCACCTGTTCAAAATCACAGAATCTCCACATTCCCTTCACTTCTACAAAATCTCCACCATTACATTTCCTTACAGAGGTCCAAGAGTCCCCTTTTTTGTTTGTTTTTAAAATGAGTAGCACCTCTCTTTAGGACTCAAATCCCTCTGTACCCCTGTCCTCCCTTGATGCCCTTCTTTCCTTCCAAGCCATTTTTTCTAGGAGCAAATGATGGTTGGGTTTTACATTGTTTCACAGCCTCAAAAAGCCACAATAATGTGTATAGACGATGGAAAATGAAATACATTTTTCTACTTCGAATTTTCATCTGTCCATCTTCGGCCATTTTAAATAATTGTAGGTATGGTTTGATGTTTTTATGTTTCCAATAACTAATCCTTTCTTATGTGGGATAATGATAGTGTTCCAGGACATAACATAACATTGTGCAGTTTTGCATTGTGTAGCCTAATAACGGAATGCTTTTTAGAAATGAAACATTGTGGACAAACATGCTTTGGGTGTACTCAGTGTGGACATTGACATGGATTATGACACATTCCTATAACATGTGATGCTGCTATTCTAATCTAAAGTGTTTTACCTTAGGCACTGCCCTAGGGTCAACCTAGTACAGTGCCTCCAGCCATCCCTTCCATGGCCGTCAATCTCACTGGGATATGACGTCATATCCTAATGCTCGGTTACTTAAAGTTACACAGCATCTTTTAAAGCGGACTTGGCACAGCTCTCCATGTTGTAGATGGGCTGGTTGGGGAGGTCAGAGATCTCATTTGTTACTGGCCCTCTGAACAGCAGTTCACCGTGGGGCTTATCACCCAAGAGGTTGATCTACCCCGCCCTTGGATCTACTAGATAAGGCCTTGTTTTAAGCCAGAATATGTCACTAACTCCATTGATGACAACTGTGTCACATTCACACCAGATGAGTATGCAGAATTGCTGGCGCCTATTATATTATAGCCATGCACATACAGAACTCATTTGGCTTCCACTGGGAATTGTTTTTGTTTGCTAAGAAACTAAGCTTAAAAAAAAGGTTTTGAACCAGACCCAAAACACACTGAAGAAGGCTTGGTCAAATGTTCCTTTATCAGTATAGATGAGTGGTTAAGATCTTGATAGATCCTCTATCTTGATTTATTTTTAGTTTATTATTCATTTCATTTAAATGGGTTTTGGTGGCATCTCCTCATATCAATATCGAAAAAAACTGACCGGGAGATGTCCCTTTCACATTTCAACAATATTTGGCAACAGTGACTATGGGGGAAAAAAAATGAAGTACTACAAAAATGATAATGTAAGCATATTTTCCTGGATTATACTTTTGAAAAACAATTCTTTTTATGACATTAAAATTTAATGTCTGGGTCACATCCTAACAAAGAACATTGTATGTTTTTTGGCAAGATGTTAGACGCACAAAGTTGTAAATAATTTAGTTTTCAATGCTTATATCCTGTGCACCTGCATTTATTCAGGGGAAACAAGATAATTATGGTACCAAGTAAGCAAGGATGTCAGTTACGTGTGATAACCTTTATTGTGCTAAAAATACCTTTAAACGGTAAAGTAAATGTGTGATATCAAATTATTGCTCTTTTTTCTTTTCATGTAATTATTTTTCCCATGATGACTGGCTTATTTTTCAATAATAGCGTTTGGTCACCTTTATATCCGTGCTATATTTTTAAAATATTATAGTAAGTGGCCCCTCAATATATTTAACATGTTAAGTAGAATTTATGCATATCATAGACCAATAAAGCATAAAACATAACCTTTTGCACTATAGCTGCTATGGAATATGGTTCCCATGATGAGTTATTGAGCCTCATGGAAATTGGTGCCCAGAACAGCCAAGGTGTCCAACCTTATTCCAAGTCAATAAGCGTTAAGACTGCTCTACCACTTACAAAGGCTTCTGGAGATGTTTCTATGATGTTTATAGGGCTTCAAACTTTGAAGTAATAACCTTACCATTGCAAAGCCAAGAATAGATCTTTATTTCAAGTGTCAAAGTCTCCCCGGCTATGGTCAGAGGAGGGAGTGGGCAGTTCCACAGGCAGGAGTGCGTCTGATTAATGAACCACCTTGTGGCCTTCAGCTGCTGAGCGTTGTAAGTTGGCCATGTGGGAGCTACAATGAAGGTCTGTGCTTCAACATCACTGAATTTTCAGCTCTCTGGGCCAGTAAGGAGAGACCAGAAAATCTCCCCAACCAGCCGTCGATCCTCACAGTCTGCAAAAATAATTGGTAAAGAACTGAATAATGAAATCCACCCTAGAAATGTCATATAAATTATGTTTTTACAATGAGTTAGCTAAACCAGAAAGTACCCCAAAATCAGGAAAGTCCAGCATCAGCTGGGAAACTGAGAATGTATGGAGATGTGAGGGGACATCATATCCAGGGTAAAAAGGATAACATAACATTGTAAAAACATAATTTATATGACATTTCTAGGGTGGATTTCATTATTCAGTTCTTTACCAATTATTAGAATTTACTGACTTATTGTACCAGTCAGAAGCCTTGATCAAACAAGCAAATAATATAAATAATATACATGCTATACAGACATTTTAGGTTTTCTCCTTACATCTCAAACACAGGGTAATATCTGGAAAAGACTTGGGTGTTCAGCCTTATTATCCTCCCTCAATACCAGGAAAAAGTTTGTGTCACAGAAGGAAAACTGTGCTGGTTTTTTGTTTTATTTTAAAACTTCTCAAACTAATGCATTCTTTCGAAATATATTAAATATGAAATTAAATTTTTATTGTAAGACCGGGTGTTCCAGAACCATAAAAAGTAGAATTCCAAGTAAAAGAAACTTATAAAATAGACTGTTTCATTTGCTTGTGCTGGGTCATCTGATTTATCCCAACTAAAAATACTTCAAAGTTCTTACTGATAACAAAAGCACTCATTTTCTGTTGCATTGAAAAAATGCTTTAGTATTTGTATTAAACAACATGACTGATTTATATGTGGAAGACCCAAAAACTATAGAAAAAAACTATTATTTCAGGTTTCAGTCTGTAAGCATGTACCTTGCTATGAAATTGCGTTCTTTATTGGGGCTTGAGTTTAATTTTGTTACCATGTTTTTGATGGATTACACACAGGAAAAACTGATAACAGCCTCATTTCCAAAACCAAATAAGAAATCTTGTTTTTTAATGAGCCTGTTGTGTTTCATGGGCCTTTGCACATTCCCATTGACTGTATTTTGTGGTTCACAAGTTTCTTAGTTGAGTTCTCGTTAAATTTTAATTGTGAAATCAACTGCCTGAAGCTGCTTTCGAACCACTTGTCATACAGCTTGAAGCCCTACTATGTGGCCAGGACCCCCACAGATTTCTCCTTCGTGCTCCCCCCAAACTTCTTTAACGCCCGGGGGAAGCAGTAATGCAGCAGGGCCACGTGACATCTCTGCTTCTCCTGGGCGATACAAGAGATAATCAGCTGGCCTGTACAGAAGTAATTAATTGCAGTGGTTGCCCAGGTGCCCCTGCGACTGCGGCAGCTGTGAGCGCAAGGGGCAGTTGCTATAGGCCCCCCAGGACTGACTGGTCTGGTTGAACTGCCCCTTTTGCCCCACATTAAAGAGAGCACCGAACCTGTCTTATTTTAAGATTCTTACTCTACAGCATTTTTTCAGCTGTCTAAAACTTTTGCACAGTACCGTATTAGCAAAATCATCTCCTTTCAACTCAGCCCACACAAAACGTTTCCCTGGGAGTAAAGCAGGCCGCGTATTTTTATTTATTTATCTTTTAACAAAAATTCTGTGTCTCTAACATTTGTATATAATTCCCACACCTGCAGTGATAGGGAGCACCAGACAGCATGAACAAAATGTTCTAGTGAAAAAGCACTACGTAGAGGAAACTCGAAAGACGGAAATACAATTAAATGAATGAAGCCCTGCGGTGAATTGCAGAACAAATAAACACACTTATAAACTTACAATTCTTATCACAACAATATAATCGCAATGTCATTATATTGCAAGCATTTCAAATTTATTAAATGCAATTGTCATGGAACAAGTTTGTTTATTTTGTTATTTCCCCTTCTTCCATTAAGTGGCTGGTTGCCCTGGCAACTTTCCAATTCTCATAGTTGAGATTGGGCTATTCCTCCTCCCCTGCAACTTTTCTGTAGTTGGTTTGTCCTAGGTGTTTTTCCTGTTCCCCTGTATCTCTCCCCTGGACATTCTATCTCAGCAGCCTCTGTGAGTACAGGTTCTGATTATCTTCTCCCTTGCAAGGCAATCCGTTTTTACCTTCCCCTTGCAGAAGCACTTCCACTCATAACAAAGCACCTTCTTCTAGAGAAGCACTTTTCCAACACTATACAACCAACAAGTGCCTTTATTTCTGTGACTTTCCTAATAAATCTCAGAAAATACAGAAGACTTTGTGTGCTTTTATAGGGGACGAGTTAAGCTATCTGACCTTATTCATTTCCTGGCATTTGACATTCATATCCAGGCATCTGACCCTGGGGTTCCAGAATAGTAAAAACGGATACCATGTGCTTTGGGAGCAGCACAGAAAGCTCCAGCTTTCCACAGCTTCAATATAAAGGCACCAGTGCTGCAACCCAGCTCAGTGTATTACTCACAGAATTATCACTCTTGTGTCTTGCCTGGGTTAACCTTCTGCCCAGCTACTAAGTGAGGAACAACAGTTATACTTACCCCTGTGTATGTCCCCACGGTTAAGGCTACCAAGGGCCACGCCACTGGACATCAGCCAAGATAGGGATCAGAGCTACGGATACCTGTGAGTACAGCTACCTCTACGCTGACTGCTGCAGGACACCAAACGGCTCCAACCGCTGACACAGGTTACAGACCGCACGCCACACGAACTGGCTAAAGGCCTACACACACCTGCAGCATGGAAGAACTCAGATCCTCACCAGACACAACACATAAGAGTGACAGGTCAGACACTGAAACAGCGACACAACTGCAACAGATGCAGGAAGGCGCAAGGCCTAAGCGAACAGTTACGCTGACACAAAAAGCCTGTGAAAAATATGAAGCTGACATTGAGATGCACCGTGCTAAGTTGGAAAAGGCATGGGAGGAAATCGAAATTGAAATGAGTAATGCCACAAATGTTGGCGAACAAGAAAAGGACATTAAGCGAGCCATAACTCAAATCAAGTCATGTCATAGACATTATGTAGCGTTGTCACAAGCATATTTCACCTATCTGACAAGAACCAACACAATTAATAGCCTGAGGGAACGCGATCTGCAAAAAACAATCGATATGGAACGCGACGGCATTGTGCAGACCGCCATTATGGAGGCGCAAAGTGAAAGAAAGGAGCTCCTCCTGGAAACTGCATCGCAGCGCTCCAGCACATCCAGGCATTCTTCCAGGTCAAGCAAATCAGTGAAATCTAATGTGTCTAGTGCTAGCGCGAATGCCACCAAGGCACGAGCCGCCGCAGAGGCTGCGCGTGCTAGGGCCGAATATGGTAGGAAAGAGGCGGCCATAAGGGCAGAGAGAGCCCGCATGGAAGAGGAGGAGCAGGCAGCAGTGGCCGCCGCAGCAGCCACCAACGCTGCCATAGCACGTAGGAAGGCAGAGTTAGATGCACACTTGGAAGCCCTAAGCAAGGAAGAGGATGCGGCAGCCGCCATAGCACAAGCCGAAGTCTTTGAAGCAGCCGCACTACAGGACGGCGGGGAGCAGACCTATGACCAGACAGCTCCAGAAGATATAAATCAACGCACCGCAAACTATGTAAGGAGCCTCCTCAGCATCAATACCAGTACACCATCTCGGAATTGCCTGAGTGACATCTCAGACGCTGAAGACTCTCTAGGTCCACAAAGAATAGACACTGTTCTTTCAAGGGTACGCACAACCCGGGATAGCCAGGTTCTCAGCGGTGATCCACACGTCAGTAGGCATATGGATATACTGCAACAGTCTCACAGCTCAGGTAGGCCCACGCATAGAGAAACAGCTCCTCACACCGATCAGCGATCATCAAACATCCAGGTCAAGGAAAGGGAGAACACAAGGCCCTTCCGTGAAACCACACCAGAACAAGACCGACATATCGATGTATCAGGCCTAACAGACATGGGCAAGTACATGATCCGGCGTGACATGGTGCAGACAGGTCTTACCAACTTCGACGACCGTCCGGAGAATTACAGGATATGGAAATCCACATTCAAAGACGCTATCAAGAGTCTGGGCTTCTCAGCAAGAGAAGAACTCAGTCTACTAACTAAATGGCTGGGGAAAGAATCTGCAGAACATGCAAAGAGGCTTAGATCAGCAAATGTGAACCACCCCGAAGTGGGTCTTGATTTAGTATGGGAAAGACTAGAAGAATGCTATGGTAGTCCTGAAGCGATCGAAGACGCACTCTTCAAGAGAGTAGACAATTTTCCCAGAATTACAACCAAAGACTACTCAAAGTTGCGAGAACTTGGGGACTTGCTGCAGGAGCTGGAATCTTCAAGGACAGACCAATCCCTAAAAGGGCTCAATGTCCTTGATTCTGCTCGTGGAGTGAAACCCATCTTGGAAAAGCTACCCTACAGCCTCCAAGAGAGATGGACTTTACAAGGTTCAAAATATAAGCGTGAGAAGCAAGTCGCTTACCCCCCTTTCTCATTCTTCTTGAGTTTCATTCGCGAAGCAGCCCGGTCAAAAAATGACCCCAGCTTCATGTTAGATACACATACTGCAGCCAGGTACAATAACACTAGAACACCCATCTCCGTCCACAGAACGGACGTGTCCTCTATGACTCAAATGAGTTTAGACCAGTCGGTCGATGGAAACAAGAAACCAAAAAACCCTAACAAAGAATGCCCCATACATAGAAAGCCACATCCGCTTAGCAAGTGTATTGGGTTCAGAATGAAGCCCATAGAGGAGCGTAAGACCCTACTCCGAGAATTTGGGATTTGTTTTAAATGCTGTGCTTCTACAAGTCACCTATTCAAAGAGTGTAAAGAAGCTATAAAGTGCACAGAGTGTGGCAGTGACAGACACGTAGCAGCTTTACATCCAGAGACATTTAAGACTAAAACAATCAAGGCCCCTAACCTTGTTACGAAGCAGGGCGGGGAGGAAGAAGATCCAAGCACACCCCCCCTATCTGTTGCATCTAAATGCACCGAGGTCTGTGGGGAAGCCAGTGATGGCAGATCTTGTTCTAAGATATGTCTTGTAGCCGTGCACCCAGACGGACAACCTGAAAGAGCCATAAGGATGTATGCCATCATCGATGATCAAAGCAATCGATCGTTGGTCAGGTCAGAATTCTTTGACCTTTTCAACATACAAGATAACACCTCCCCTTATACGCTCCGGACGTGCGCAGGGCAGATAGAAACAACAGGGAGGAGAGTAAATGGCTACACCATATGTTCAGTGGACGGCAAAGTAAGGATGCCTCTCCCCACACTCATCGAGTGCAATCATATGGCGGAGGATAGAAGTGAAATCCCTACACCAGATGTGGCACGCCACCATCCCCATCTGCAGGCGATAGCTGATCGCATTCCACCACTAGATAAAAGTGCCCAGATCTTGCTGTTACTTGGCAGAGACATCATGAGAGCACATAAAATCCGTGAACAACGAAATGGGGGGCATAATGCTCCGTGCGCACTAAGGCTCGATCTAGGATGGGTGATAGTGGGCGAAGTGGGTATTGACAAGATACGCAAACCAGAAAATGTAAAAGCTCTACGAACAAACCTACTGGAGAACGGTCGTATATCTCTCTTTAAACCACGTCCATATCACTTCCATGTCAAGGAGAAGCTTGGAAACAAAGAGAAACAAAGGTATACGATCAAAACACAAGGAGACAATCTTCAGTCAGAAAAACACACTGATGACCTAGGATGTACAGTGTTCCAGAACGACGACATAGATGACAAAGTCATAGAGTGTAGAATGAACGTCTTTGGCAACAGCCCATCGCCGGCAGGGGCTGCCTACGGGCTCAGAAGGACAGCCCAAGAAGAAGAAGCCATAGAACTGCACAAACTGACTCAAAGGATGCCACACATTGCCACAGTAATGAAGGCATTTCATATAGATGATCACGCAAGTGCCCTGAAGAATTTGGATCTGGGGACCGACACACCTCCCATTCAGCGAAGTCTGAGGTTAAGCTGGAACCTCAAGGCAGACACATTTACATTCCAGGCGTCCATCAAGGAAAAACCCTACACCCGACGTGGAGTCCTGTCTACTGTAAACAGTCTCTATGACCCGCTGGGATTCATTGCCCCAGTCGCAATACAAGGAAAGTCTCTCCTCAGAGAATTATCCTTTGAAAAACAGGACTGGAACACTCCACTACCTCCAGAAAGGCGTAAAGTGTGGGAGATATGGAAAGATTCCTTGAAGACCCTCAAGCAACTTCAGATCCCACGCCCTTACTTGCCGACATCTATCACCACTGCATACAGCAAAGAGCTTTGTGTATTCTCAGATGCCTCAACAAAGGCAATGGCAGCGGTGGCTTACTGAAGAACTGCAGACGCAGATGGTAGACATCATACCAGGTTCATGCTTGGCAAGACTAAGCTGGCATCACAACCTGACTGTCAACCCTAGCTGACCACCTATCCGACGGATTCTCAAAGACATTGCGAACCGTACAGGTAGACTGAACTGTGCACCCACCGGATATCCCTTGCCGAAGGAACCCTGGAGCCAGTGGCATTACATCACAGTGAGAATGTGGACTTTTGTTTATTGTTGTTGTGTATTTACATATGTTCCACATAAGGGTATATATATGTAGTGGTATCTCCAGATACCAGACGGGGAGTGTCATGGAACAAGTTTGTTTATTTTGTTATTTCCCCTTCTTCCATTAAGTTGCTGGTTGCCCTGGCAACTTTCCAATTCTCATAGTTGAGATTGGGCTATTCCTCCTCCCCTGCAACTTTTCTGTAGTTGGTTTGTCCTAGGTGTTTTTCCTGTTCCCCTGTATCTCTCCCCTGGACATTCTATCTCAGCAGCCTCTGTGAGTACAGGTCCTGATTATCTTCTCCCTTGCAAGGCAATCCGTTTTTACCTTCCCCTTGCAGAAGCACTTCCACTCATAACAAAGCACCTTCTTCTAGAGAAGCACTTTTCCAACACTATACAACCAACAAGTGCCTTTATTTCTGTGACTTTCCTAATAAATCTCAGAAAATACAGAAGACTTTGTGTGCTTTTATAGGGGACGAGTTAAGCTATCTGACCTTATTCATTTCCTGGCATTTGACATTCATATCCAGGCATCTGACCCTGGGGTTCCAGAATAGCAATCATGCTGAGTGTGTAAGTTTTTTTTTTCGTGTGTGTGATGTTTATTATTTTACTATTATTGTTATCATGCATTTATAAAGCTCCAAAAATTAGTGCTCTAAAGCACAGCTTGATAGAACACTCCATACAACTTAGATAGTTGGTGGGCATTGTGGCTTGACCTACACTGCCTTTTCAGGTGAACAACATCACAGATCTCCATTGATTTTACAGCTCCCAGGGCCATTCAGGTGAAACCAGAAGAGCTTTACAACTGGCCCATGATACCTAGGATACAAAAAACAGAATACTGTCTGCGCTTCTCACCCTAATAAAGTTGGCAACAAATATATAAACATAATATAAATGAGGGGTTTGGTTAGCGCACCGACATTTTTTCTTTTCCATGATCCCTAGAAGTAGGATAGTGAGGCTATGCGGGACATTGGGACAGTGCCGTTAAGCGATGGGGAACTGGGATGTGATGGCACTCAGCAGTAAAGAAGGTAAGAAGCTGAGCCTAGACCAGTGTCCAACGTAAAAACATATATTGTATAATGTTTTTTTATAGTGCAACAGTTATAAAAGGGTAACATTTAGCAGAGAGGGTGGAACAGCACCTTTAAGGCACAAAGAAATAGTCGAAAAGACAAACCCAAACAAAAAAGACATTCACCAAACATATTGATGGTATGATACAAAAATACTAAGGTGCATTGCAAGTATTATACAACACAGATCGAAAACATACACTTAAAGGAAACAAAGTGATGAAGTACAGGGAAGTTTTTTTATGTGGATTTAAGCACAACTCCATTGAAACACGGTAACCTTATTAAAATGACCCAAGGTGAAAGGTGAAAGGTAAATCTTTTTTTTTTTTTTTAATGCAGCTGCAGGGAACATAGGCTTTAATTGATAGAATTCGGCTTTGTAACCCTAGACCATGGAGAAAACATGTAATTCTGGGCTCTGTTTCAGCTGATAAGTATTCCAGCTCAGCTGATGATCTGGGCAGTAGAATAAAGTCTTTGTGATTATCTGGTTTTGATCAGAACAGTTCTTTTTTTCATACAGGAAAGGCTATAATGACAATCTTTTAAAGGAAACCTGATGAAGCTGTTCTTTTCCTCTGTTTTGGGGGCTCTTTGTAAGTGTCTACATGTGTGTATCTACATATAATCTTAACGTGAAGATCTTTCATACCAACAAAATTGGAAATGGAATTTTGTGTAACGCATGCATTTCTAAATGGCCACCGATGCTTGTAATACTAGTGATTTAAAATCTGTATATTTTATATATGTTTGTCCACCAATTATGCCAGCTTTTTAACCTATGTTGTTTGGACAATAAACACAAGTAACAAGCAGAGACATTTGGTTTTTGTTATACCATTATCTCCATAAGTGATTTCTAATAAAGGATGCCTCTCACCATGTAATATGCTCAGAGTGACACGTTGGAAGTATACTAAGTATAGGAGGTTCCGGTATAGGTGGGTGAGTAATAGAATTCTCCTATGCTCGCATATACCTAGACAATGAGTTTGCCTCAGCACGGTATAAGTTTTGTAGACCTATATCCATAGAACTACCTAATTCTATGTTCCGGTGTAGGTTATTTTTTGGAAGAGTGTTACACTATATGACCTCCAATTGTCTTTTTTCTGAATGGGCACAAACTCCCACCGACACTCCAAAATCTTGTGGAAAGTCTTCCCAGAAGGGAGAAGACTGTTATAGCCTCAAAGGGAGGGGGCAACTCCATATTAATGCACATTGCTTTGTATTGGGATGTCCAACAAGCTCATAGGTATAAGTTTTGGTCATATAGCGTACATTTTTGACATCTAATAAGTAGTAACCTTTTGGTAGGAAAGCATTATAGTACCCCTTCTGCACCAGAATAAATGATCCATTGTTGTGAAAAACGGTGTTGTCATTTCAACTCACCAGCTTTACTGTGTGTTATTGTCAGGACTCAGCAGAAGAGAAGAGCATTTGAGATATTATCCCACATTAACGATGTAGAACGCAAGGTTATCTCAGCCTTTTGTACAATAGCGCACTGGCATTTTGAATGAAAATTTACATTCACCCACAAACTCACACCACAAAGACTATTCTTAATCAAAGTTCTCTTACTGTGTCTCTTTCGATAAACTGTATCTCCATAAGTTTGGGTTTGTCATTGAGATCCTGTTCTCAGAACAAGACCACACGATTGAAGGTCAGCTGTACTCTGAGTGTACCAAGTGTATTTTAGCAGCAGAAGCTTAGTGTGTCTTAATCCCAGAATCTGTGTTGCTTAGTACTGTCCCAATGCAAAAACAAAGGGAAAATGTTGGCCTTCTACAGGTCTTTACAGCTTCAGTCTATGGGCACAACATTATGCAAGCTTACCTAATAAGCTGGTGGGTTGCATTTCCATGTAAAATTTACAAAACGACTTAAATATAGAACAGGAGATTGGTTGACCGGATAGAATTTGATATAGAAAGTAAAAGATTCTGTACACCACTAGTCTTTGTTGAATGTAAAAGCAATTAAGGAAACAGACACCCGAAACTGATGTGTATGAATGTCAAACGCACTCTGAATTATGAGGTGTGAATTAGCTGAGCTTAACAGTGAGTGCAAGGCAGATAGCTTTAGATTCCACAAGTGCACATTTGATTCTATGCTATGAAAGGACAGAGGTGAGTGCAAGTGTGGGGAGGGTTGTAGCGAACTCTGGCTAATGAAAACAGTATATCCTTTAGGAAACTGCACAAACTACACAAGGAACACCCTTTTCACTGCATTAAAACCCACGTTTTGTAATTGCTATAAGGCGTATGTATTTAGGACTCGCTTTGTGAGTTTGTCCATTGCATGAAAACTCTTTCTGTTCATTAATAGAAAGCTGCATGTTATAAATTAACCCTTTGATTTATTAAAATGAGAAATCTGTTTCTCAGACCAGGTTCCTGTTAGCACTATACGAGGTTCACCAAATGTGCACCATACAGACGTACCCATGTAAGCCATTAGAAATAGCTCAACTGTGTAAAGAAGAACAATTTTATTAGGGCTGTAGGCAGTGGAAATTATGTAGGAAAAATAATTTATTAAAACTATGTATAGTGTCAGTATTGTGTCAGTATTGTGTCATTCCCATTACCCAACTCTTACAAAGAGTGTCTAAATCCAATCAACAATACACAGCAACTTAACAGGGGGATAACTTGTTTAGAGAATACAATCATGTAAATGTTTATATATTAAATATAGTTTATACTCTCTAAAAACAATTACCTATGTTTATTTAGTATAAAATGCAATCTGGAAAAGTGACAATTCTGCTTTAAATTCAGACTGGATGCTGAAATAATCTACTTTCTTGGATATTATTTAACTCAGCATGGCCACTTTGTGTCGTCACCTTGAAGATAAAATATCCCAGGCCCAAATAGCATATATGAGCATGTCTAGGGCAGTTAAATACTAGCATCCATAGGTTTTATATAGAGAGATTTTATATTGGAGGCTGACTGATATTTCAATACACAGATACCTTTATCTATACAATGTGTGTATGAATGTATAAAATCGTAGCCGGCATAAAAATAGGAACTCCGCCATTGAGGTCCATTGGAGTCAGGGTAAAGGAAGGGGGTTGGGTGTGAGGCAAAGCAATCTTACCCCATAAAAATTCAGTTTGCTACAGAAACTCCAACAGAAACTTTTAGCCTGTAAAAAGTACCTGGATATCACCAGACAGCATGACAGAAAACTAGATTGACCATGTCTGTGTTACCAAGAAGCTGCCCTCCATGGATAACTCTGCAGGACATTCCCTCAGATAAATTATTGATCAGGGTGACCAACTTGGCTGGGAATGTTGAAGGAGGGTCTCTTGATCCACACTGTTAAATACCTTCGACAAAATTGATGAACAATGAGTAGTTGCTCCCCAAGGACTTCTCGACTATGATGCAGAGTGTTGCTACCTGGTCTGCGCAAGATCTGTTCTGCTAGAAGCTTACCTGCTCATCTTATAGCTGTGGATCTACGGCATCCTTCAATCTATCTGGGAAGACCTGGTTGAAGATCTTCCCTGGTACCTACAGGAATGTGAAAGAGCTTCCTATATAAAAAGGTCATCATTTGAATGTGTACACTATAAATAGTTCACCAGACAGTCCCTCGCTTCTGTAAATAAAAACCAATATTGAAACTGAATAACTTGTTGTGTAGGATTAAGTTAATACCTTCCACAAAATAGTTAATCTGCTCCCGAGATTCTAGGATTTGTTTCACTGCAGCACATCTTTGATCATGATCAATAATAGTATACAATGATGTTACATCACTAATCACAAGTATTTTATTTTGGCCCAATTAAATTGTTCTAATATGTTTAGTATGCTATTTTCTTAGATGACTTCTTTTCAGAAAGGGTTGTAAAATAACATCTATATATTCCAATAGGTTGGAATACACAGATCCTAGTGCCGGACACTATAGGGCATCCTTGGGGTTCTGTCGCACTGATGTATTTTGGGGAAAAACAAAACTTGCAATAAGGGGTGCACAATAATTAAAGAATAATATTCTTGATTGTTCAATCATATTCTCATTTTGTTTGTTGGTGGGATCACTCCCTATTTTTTCTCTGACAATCACAATTCCTCCCCTTTCTCAGTAGGTTTTATATTGATTCTGTCATTTTTCCTAAGGCCCAGATTGATATGTAGTTGGATAAACATGAAATTGTTTAATGCGGTATTGTGTGATATTATATCTATGTTTGTATATTATTAATTTTTTAAAATACTTTTTTAGTCATGTTTTTTCTTTTCTAAGAATACAGAAAGAAAAATAGGAGTAGAGGGGGAAACATAAAACTTATCAAGCTTGGTACATTGTATACAATACTGTTTCCACACGTCTACAATTTAACTTGCAATATTGTTATAACATGTCTTCAGTGTCACAATCAATTTTGAAGGCGTGTGGGATCTCTGTTTATTTTTACCTAAAAAAATATATTTTTAGTGTAGCTTTATGTAAATTTGTAGATGTCCACATATGGTTTACATTTATCTAGGTTTCTAGTGGGTACGTGTACTTCATGTCTTTGTTTAAAACGTTAATTTGGTCATCGGATATTTAAATCCCAGAGATTATAAAAATGCCTACAGGTTTTATCTCCATTTTATTTTTGTCTTTTGGACCTTATATCCAACTTTCTTGCCTCTAAATCTAGTCCTTTTTCTTCTTTCCCTTATTCAATCTCCCACCCTTATTTTTGGTGAGTATCTTCTATCTTCTGTCTAAAAAAGAATCAGATCAAACAAAGAGGAGGGAGGAGAGAAATTGGCAATATGACCAATATCTACTGTAGCTAAAGTGCTTAATCTATTCTCTAGGTGTACAATAAATCATCCTCACTCATGCAGTCACCTTCTGTCTCATTCCTCTACATCTTCCTAAAAGACTAAGCTCACATGCACAAAGCCCTCTATTCTGTGTACTGTCAGGAATGTTATTCCTAATTTTCGCTGTCCCTCGATTGTAACAGTGCTACAGAATTTGCGACACACTATAAGTAAATGTAATGTCCTAAAAAAGTCTAGGCATTGGGCATGAGAGGCTAGATAACCCTATGTGAAATCCAACCCTGGGAATAATCATGAAAATCTAATTATGGTGGGTGATTCCAGGGAAGGAGGGATTTGGAAAGGTGACAGATGTACTTTAACAATTTTAAATTCTCCGGTAACCACAAGGTTTAACAAGTGTAAACAGGCATATCTGTAAAGCAAAACAATTAGCCGCCATTGTGTCATGGCAAGTTTGTTGAACAAAAGGCAACGTGGTCTTCCAAAAAGTGCTAAGGTAGCCACAGTTTCTGTATGTTGAGTGTATTTGAACAGTTACAATAAGGTCCTTTTCACTTAAACTTTACCAAGAGAAAACACATTTGATCTTCTCCAACCATTTGAGAACATCTGTCAAAAAGGAACAGACATACGGATTAAAAACATAGGGACATTTAAAACTAATAGGATGTTTGCCAACAGAAATTAGTTAGGGACAAAGATCAGTAATTCAATCTGGAAACTTTTTTTTTTTTTTTTAAATAGACACACTAATCACAGCTGTCCGGCTAATGAACCAAAATAACAGCGGTATCTGAGAAGGGGTTTGGCAACTTTCATATTTTTAGTGAAGCGTCAAAAAAAGAAACCAAAACAAAAACACCTTCTGTGTTGCCCTAGGCCCTATCCACGGTAGCCCCCTCAGCTGCCCCCTCTGTGGTCGCCAAGGAGCTGAATCAGCGGGACTGCACTGAGGCCATAAAGTGTGATGGAACCCCCAATATTTATGCCTTAGATTTTAGTTTTTTTTTTTTTAATGTATTCGCTAATTTCTTGCTTTGTTTTGTTAATGTGCCTTTTATGCTCTTTAGGTTGTGCGCTTCCCCTTTTTTGAATGAAATCAGTCTAATTTCCCATGTAAAATTAAATCAACGGAAGCAACAGCAAATCACAAATGCTGTCTGAATGCCGACGTCACGTTTGTTTTCTCAGTAGATAACTACATTAATAAGCAATTTGTAATCTATTATGTTGTTTAAATGCTCCTGGATTGACAGCATTTAACTTGGGAGTTTTAATACTTTTAATCCCCAAGTATCCTCTTTCCATTTTTAGTTGAGATTTTTATTCTTTTCTCCAGAAATGATGGCCTGTGTAATTCAATATTAAGTAATGGTATTTAAATCTCCTGTGTTAATCACCAAAAAGTGCTTGATCTGAACCACCCCATGGGGTCAAGTTACAGAATATAAAGCGTCCTTGTGTCTCCTGTATTTCCTGTTTATGCCCATAGTTCTGTTCATGCTAAGATTTAGGACGGTATAATATTACTGCCCAAAGCCATGCATGAGTGGATATCTTCCTAATTACATTCTCTGGATCTGAGACAGATTAACGATAATATATGTTGTATATCACCACCAGCAGCATAATTAAGGCGAGATAAAATCTACTTGTAGTCATGTTTTACCTTCTATTACCTCATAACTTTCAATACATATTGATAATGTCATTATTTCACATATCATTAAATAGATAGTGTTTTTATATAACAATTACACATATATAATTAAAAACCTTCAAGACGTTTACATGATTCTAACATGTTTTACTTAGTTTTTATGTTTTATCAATGTCCAAATTAAAATTAAAACTTTCAACATACAAAAATGTGCATCACATTCCCTCTTATAGACAGACGTGGAAACCAGACTTGGGTGAACTCATCAGCCATGTTCTCCAGGACACATTTTTTAGATATTGCTGATCAGTCCTGATAAACTGCTGCCCTGCAGTATGGAGGATGTATAACTGACTAATCGGTTCCCTCCCATAAGTCTATACATCCCACATACTGCAGGGCAGTACTTTACCTGTGCTGGTCCTCAATATTAAAAACTTAGGTGTCCTGAAAAACATGGCTGATGTGATCACCCTATGTTAGACTTGCACAAGTAGAAGACATCAGTGTCCAATATCTTAATTATTAAAGCACACCCAATAAAAAAAAGTGGTTTCAAGGTACTCTAAAGATAGTAGGCCATATATTTGTTTTTGCAGGTATGGTCCTAGAGGCTCATATTTGTACATGCAGTTGGATTATATCTTTATAAAGCCTGTTTTGGACTTTCACTTATGATTTTCACCAAGGTTATTTTTTTTTGCCTTAAAATTTACTCTCCACTCCAATAAGCCACATATTTGGGAAGCCCACTGCATATATTGCAGTTAGCTATTTGGATGACTGATTAACAACGTTAGAAAGAGTTATGTTCTATTACCAACAAAATAACACCCTGACCATATCAATGTTAATAGCTGCAGGATGCTACCGGACTAACTATTATAGAAGGGTTTGCGCCAAAATCCCAACGTAGCTGACCCAAAAACACAAGTTTCCATTAAAATTACTGAGGATGCAACACTACCAGGGCTGAACTGACTGGCGTGTCTGACCTGACACTCTAAGGCCAGCGGCCACCTGATGGATAAGCGTGACCGACAGCTGCATATGTGTGGCCACACACTATATTCTCATGCTCACGCAGATATCGGCCAGGCATATCCAGCCAAGGCCACACACAATCTACAGCTGGAGCAGTGAGTATGAGTCATTGCCAGTGATTGGCCTACCAGCTATTTGCCTGATGGGCCAGACGGCCAGTCCGGACCTGAACATTCCCGACTACTACAGGCATTTGAGCAACTTGGCCGATTGTCTATTTTCTGGTTCTATCTAATGAATTCTCTGGCTGAATTATAGTTGTCCAATTTTTTTTTTCCAACTTTTGGTAAAATGCTTACAATACACATCGACAATAAATCAGGCTCTAATTATGGGTAGTAACATTTCTAATCTTCCAAAATATCTTGTTTAAAAATATGATAACGTGAAAGCAACCATACGGAAAGTTGTTTTTTCCGATATAGGTCACACTGATTGCCTTTAACTTCATTACCACTTTAAATAAATTACTTTTGATTCGTTTCCTAAAGGATTTTTATTTACGTTTGGATCTGTCATTGAAAAAAAAAAAATGCGATAAAAATGACCTTAATATAATAAAGTCTCTTTAACATGTAAAGAATTCAATTAACCACTATAATTAAAACCAGTCACTTACGGCAGATGCAATTACAGGATCGTGAAACTATGCCCGTGTAAACATTAAAAGTAATTACGTTTTCTTTACGCTAATGTTGCTTGTTTCCTAAGAAAAGCAACTTGAGACCAAGGATGCTTGCCAAAATCCCTTGGCATGGCCCATAGTATTGTATTTTACATTCCTTTATAAATAGCATTTGTTCAAAGACAGAAAAGCAAAGGAAAAACAAGATTCCTTTCTCTTTAGACTAAATCCCAGCCCTTGAATTTGGTACAGCAAATGCTCTTGTCAATTAGAAGGAGCATTTTACTTTACTTTTTCGCCGATGGGAAAGTGCTGAGCTAACATTATTTCTCAGCTTCTGATCTTTTGTACTCTTACGGTTCTCGGTACAAGAGATTATATTATGTTTCTTGTAGACAGTCTTACTTTACAAATCGTGATCGGTTTTACCAGCTGTTTTGGCTTTCATTAAAAAAAAAAAAAAAAAAGGTTATTGAATGCGGCAAAGAGTAAAACCGTGCATTTCCAATATAAAAAAAATCTGTTGGTGAGTTAATAGCGTAATCTTTTTACAATCTATGATAAGAAAACATGAATGCCACTATAGCAGATCAGTCTTATGCAAGAAAACTTATTTCAAACCTTAAAATTCAAAGTTCAAGGATATATGTAGATATGACAGTTTAATCAAATCTCTCACCGTTAAGAAGGGCAACCCCCCGCTATCTTATCCTGTAAGAAGGGCTGAACTGGCTCTATTCAACTCTTCTGCAGATTCCCTCTTTAATGAGCAGAACCCCCAAAGACTATGGAGATGACGTTCATCTATTTACCACCCAATAGTACCTTTGGTATTATGTTATAGAGGCTTTGTAATTTGTTTTTGGTCGCTGTTGCAGGTCGATCCTTAACTTGCGGAGTAGGGCTAATCTCCAGACCCTTGTTTGGAGGCAAAAAAAGCAAAAAAGCAGACACAAAAGCATGGTCATAGTAAACTGCCCACTGCTTGTTGGTAATCTTCACTGTAATATGGTAATCTGGGTATATGTTTGTGTAAATCCTGACCTGCATCCAGACATAAGTAGTTCTCTTCCTACTGCTTGTAGCGCAAATGCTTGTACACCCATCCACAGGGCCGGCCCTACCATGGAGCAGAGTGGGGCAATTGCCCCAGGTGGCACTTTTGAAGAGGCGGCACTTATTTTTTTTTTTTAAGCAGAGGAAAGAGAGGGGCGCCGGCTCGGTACCCGCTTGGCACCCCTCTCTCTCTCCTCTGCGAGCCCTCTAGCTCGGTCTCGGTGCCGGCTTGTAATGCTGAACGCCGGAATATGATGTCATTTCTGGCGCTCAGCAGCAAAGCAGCGTGCACCGTGGCAGAGCAGGGAGACTCACCACAGGACTGCTGAAAGGTAAGTAAAGTACAACTGGGGGGGAAGGCGGCATTTTAAACTTCGCCCCAGGCAGCATTATGTCTTGGGCCGGCTCTGCCCATCCAGAAAACCAATATGCACGGTTTCAAGGAATGGAACAAGGTTACCAGAAGATTAAAAGACCAAGATTATTAAGCAGGGACTTCTTTACCTTCTTTATTGTATATGTCAATTTGTCATTCTCCTGTACCATGTAACTCTCTGTATAAATTGATGGGGCTAAAAAAATAAATAAAAATAATAATAAGACATCACCTGGCACAGTAAGTCACGGAGACACACATGAGGTAACTACAGACTGCACTGTTATCTTACACTTGACAACTAATATATGCTGGGCCTGATTCACATACATGTGGAGCTAGGGCTGGATGTGCTTTATGGCAGACTGGGTGCATTGTTAGGTGTAGCAATGGGCATAGGGACTTGGGATTATAGGGGCACCACTCATTCTCAACGACAATAACAGACATATCTTGCTTGGAAATGCTCAAATTTTAGTTTACATATGCCATTAAAGAGGAAAAATCCCCATTAGCATTTCAGAGTAATTCCGTCCACAAGGGCAGTTTAGAATGCAAAGATATATACCAGGGAAGGGACTCCAAAAAAGCAGGTCCAGTTGGTTCTTTTAAGATCAGGAAAAATTCAACCACATTTTAATTCTATTTGCGATACGAATGCTAAATGCAGATGGCAAATGAAAAGATATATCCAAAAAGATTAGAAACATTATACATGAAATATGCCATTTTAACTGAATGGATATACTACCAACAAAATCAGAATTCTCTTTAGATTATAGAACATGATGATTTTAATCTCTGGAACACTAGAACCAGAGTTCATAAAACAAATACATATCCCAGCAACCCTAAAACCTCTAATCATTTTTAGAATGTGAAAGGATTCAAGATAATCACATTTTCCAGAAGCACCAGACGTGTAAGGGTGCAGTAATCATGGCCACATCTACTAACGTTTATTCAGTAAATGGAAAATGAGCGGGCTTACATGGGTTCTAAGAAAACTACAGACTGACTCAAGATTTCGTTTACTGGACAGGAATAAAAGCTCAATTTGAGGAAATTCGACCAAAGTGTCTTATTTGTCTACTGCAATGAGGCCGAAACATTAAAAAACCAATGAACCTTCATTCAGAAGCACCGCTCTCGTAGCAAAACACTGTAGAAGTTCTTTTCACGGAGGATAATACGTCTCACTATAAAGCTGGTTGTGGAATTCTATTACTACTCCTTTGAACTGGGAACCAAGAAACACTCATTGGTTTCAAATTTAATTGGCAAACTCAAAAGGAATATTTTCCAGGCATGGAATTCCAGAGGAAATAATGTCAGACAATGGCCCTCAATACAACTCAGTGACATTTAAAGTAGCAGTGACACCCGAAAAAAGGCCAGAATTTAAATAAATTGGACGAGTGTCAATGTACAAAATGCCTTCGGAAAGCGGTCATGAATATGCGCTTTGCTTTCTCATGTATATGAGCTATAAGTGCTATTTATAACCTTTTCCGAATACTGTAAATTAGAGCCATTTGAGTTAATTCACTAAAGGCCAAGTGCAATCAAGATGAATGTCCACTCTCTAATAGTTCATCTTGACTTGCATAAACTGGGGAATTAACCCAAGATCTGCTGGTGAGCTGAAAAGATGAATTGGAATCAAACTGTAACCCCCCTCCGTTGCAAACAGTTTTAAAAAATAAAAAAATAAAATAAAAAAACAAAGAAAAATGTAAAATGGAAGCTCATTGAACCCATACTGGGTCAGTGTTTTAATGTATTATGTATAATGTATTATTTTTACAGCAAGGACAATTTATTAAGCACTCTACATAATACACAGGGTACAACAAAAGTAGACTGACAGTGGGGTATAGAGGCTACTGTTCCCAAGCATTATGCCCTCCAAATGAATAGAGATTTTGTATCCCTTTGTTTTAACTAGTGGTCCACTGGTGAATAGGATGTGGCATTCACACAGTGGTTTTGGTGTATTGTCCTAGAGGTTCCCTGCTGAGAGTAGTTATAAGTATAACTTAGTTGAAATTTCCTGGCCCGAAATTGCCAAGAAGGCTCGGTGAGAAAATCCCACGGTCTGGATCTACAATAATTCCGTGAATCGAGTGACCACCTGCATTTCACTACAAATATCCGTTCAAAATCATACATGGAAATCCGAATTTCCATAATGTAGCAGTATATTTGCGATGTTAATGGTAATTGTACATAGGAAACAGCTGGAGATGCTGTGATGTCATCTCGGCTCAGAATGCTACAGTAGAACGAATCTATATGGAAAATGGGATTTTATGTAAAACTTGCCATAGGGCATGTAAGGTAAACGCCAGATAGGCCACTGGGGCTGGGGTTTTTTTTTATTTTTTTAAAAACAGCATTTAACCTGTAAACTGTGATTTGTCCCCTGGTAAAATTTGACCGTGAGGTTATTTTTATGAAACCTCCTCCTCATGTTAAAGCAAATACACCAATTTCGCAACCTTTTGCCACTTGCCATGAACAAAATATCTCTAAAATAAACTTAACTTCCAGTTAAGGAATTTAGTTTTGATAAAAGTGGCTTACGGCGGTAGATCCCCTGTAACTGTGAGCCATCTCAGGCCTTCAGTAGACAGTTGCTTTTTTGTGAAAGACCTAAGAATAGATGCATTAGGGTTGTAAACAACTTAATGACTGCTATATTGCATCATTTTCTTCCTGCTTCACAACATTAGGTAAGAAATATAACCATCATAAATACTGTCAAATTATGCCGCGCTCAACAAAAGAGACTGTTCAACGGCCAGGGTGAGTTTTACTTTGATATCAAACATTTAAACATCAGTTTCCTGCTGGCATTTAAAAACCTATTTCAACAGTTTAACCAATAATAGCCACAAATGTTTCCGAAAGAGTCACTTGTAACTGAAACCAAGGATTCTGTAAATATCAGTATTAAACAGAAAAAGCCACCAAAACCTATGTGGTTCCTTTTTACAGGAATGCACGTTTGCTGTACAACATTATGTAATAATCTCTCTTTTTTTTACATAAATACTTATCTTGTGTGAAAACAACCAAATGATTTAGGTGTGACATTTTAATATTTCCTAATTTTATTTGGAAAAAAATATATTTTATTTTGCGGTTTCAGCTGTCACAGTTGAGGATGATGAAACAAAGCTGGCGACAATGTTACACGACATTTAAATCATGTTGGTATCTTTCAGACATGCAGTGGATTTCTTTGTGCCAGGTATAAAGCGTTTAACATCAAATCAATATTGCTACATCTGCAGAGATGGATTAGCCATTGGGATGTGAGATCTCTTCCGCTCTGCAAAGTATAAAAGGGAGAAGATAACACTTATTCTCCGTCTGTTTTCCATGTTTGCATATTCTGTGTCCATCTAGTCTGTCTTTTTTTGGACATACATTACTAGCGCCCATTTCACATTAAATGTTTGTCCCCTCCAAAGACGTTTTTTGGTTAATGTGTTTAATCCAGGACCAGAGGTGCTAGTCCTTTTAAATGAAAAAATGCCCAAACTTTCCTCTTTATGGCTAACAATACATCTCACTAAAACATTGAGGGGAGATTTATTGTATGCGCTCACTTCAGTAAAAACACCGGTAAAATCACCATTAAGTGAGTGCCTCTTCGATAAGGACTTCTGTAGGGTGTAGGGTCTTCTCTGGAAGTTCTAGTGGATTGTCCCATGTTTACCTTAAATGTGTTGAAAATATTATACTCAATAGGCAACCTGTTGTGAATGCTGTTGGTTCTGATGTAGCCAAGCCATGAGTACTGTTCTTATCAGTCAATTTATTTAATCTCCAGGAATACCAAAATTATTGGATTGGTCATCCAGGTACATTATCGCATCTTCCCTATGCGTCTCTCGATGTGCCTCTTCGGTTGGATTCCAGTACTGCCTCTATGCTCAGGACACACTAAACCTAAATATGAATAAATACGGAATTCCTAAATTTTACTCTCGCTTGTATCACACAAAATCCCTCTCTGAAACTGAATCCTAGAGGGCGTCCAACAACCTGATGTTCAACATCTCCAAAACCAAACATCTTCTTAGTCTCCGCTATCCACAATTCCCGATATCTCTGTCACTATTGAGAATACCAACGTCTACTCAACAGACCGAGATAGCTTCCTCTTATCATATTCCATATGGATTTTTGCTGACCTCCTGACCGGATTTTCTTCCTGGTACACTAATTCCATTGTGACATAAATGTCATGATGCACATGGCGTTATTCTGGTCATAGAAAGTTTGTCTTGCAAAAGTTTTTGTGGAGTGAAAAGTGGAGCTTTCCAACTTTTTGAGGATACGCATGAAAGCTTTGATCCAATATTTGGGGAATTCATTATTACCACCTTGAAGGTTTTGGGAGAACCCTGCTTTCCCAAATGCTTCTATCAGATGTTTTAAGTTATAGGCATCATTCAAGATCATGAGGGAAGCCCACACTATAAATTTTTTAGTTTTGAGTAGCTGGATAAGTCTTGTAAAACACATGGAAATTATTTGAGAAGGTTGAATAAAAATCAGACAATCGAGATTAACAGCCTCACTTTATAATGCAATTGAAAGAAAGAAAAAAACTAAGTGGCCCGATTAACCAAAAATACATCATTAGTTACCATTATGATAAATCTGGGCAATTGATAACAGCCCCATAAATTAAAAGGGATTAATATAAAATATACACAATTATAATCAAAATATTTCAAGATTATAACAACATTTAATTGTTTTAACATACACACATCATTTGAATGAAGTTTTATTCATTATTGTCTTTGCCGGATTGCTATATAAATTTCTTTGAATTTTAGCTAGAATTAAACTATGATATATATATATATATATATATAATATATATATAGTTTTATTCTATATATTCAGTATTCTACATGATATAGACGATTTCTTGTTATATTTTTTTTCGCAATTAAAGCTGATTACATTTACTTGTAGAGAATATCTCAGAAAGCACGTACTGCACATAAGTATATTTTGAAACATACAGAAGGATTACAAAAACGCTAATCAGATTATATATAGGCATTTTTTTGGCACCACAATAACATTGCCCTGTTTATATCCCTGATGTTAAATATTTGTACACACTCCGAGACCTACAATTCACCATTTGTCAGGATAAGGCATAATGTTTGGCAAGTTGGCAAAGATTACATAAGTATCAATTCATAACATATTATGAAATGCTGGATAGCTTCCATGCTCATACGTGCTAACATCATTTATATATTGAATTTTCTGATTTTGGCATATGTCTTAATCACACAAATTATATATCACTTTTGCATAAGTGTGAGGGCGTTCTCTGTACACCGGTGAATGTACCGTTTCTTTACTCTGAAACATGGCCTTATATTATTAAATTATAAACTATAAACTCCAATGACATGGGCGTCAGAATCGAGGTGAGATTATCAATCTGTTCAGATAAAAAGTTTAAGAATTAACCATTACCCCAATATCTCTAAGCAGTAGATGCTTTGTGACTGTCACAAAGTAGCACTTTACAAAATATGTATTTAAGAGAGAATGCATGGCCAAAATGTAGATTTCCATCTGAGCTGATATTAAAGTGCATGTTACATGGTTCTTCACTATTGCAAAGAGCTGGAGATGTACTTTTTAACAGCCCTGACAGCAGAGGAAGGATCTTCCCTTGGAAGGTAAAAGATCCTACATCTTATTGACACCATGCTGCCCAGTGGGGCCACCTGTGGACCGGCAAGAAATTAGTGTTACTATTAGTGACTATATTCTTGACCCTGCCTGTAGCCACCTGATGGCCGATGGCTAGATATGCTCTCGCACACGCTATGTTTTTATGTTCAGGTAGGGGGCAGCAGAGCATATTTGCTAAGTGTTGCTCTGTCAGCCAACAGCCCACCAGGCATTTGCCCGGTGTGCCAGATGACCAGTCCAGGCCTGGTGGTCCCCTTGGAGAAGCACAAGCCCCATCCTCTGCCCCTCCATACTTTGGAACGCTGTTCAATTCTTCACCTGTAACTTGCAAGCTATCACAAGTTGACTACTCTGCATCAACTCGACTCTTTGCAGTGTACTGTATGCAGGTTGAGAGTGATTTTGTGCATTCTTATGTTTTCTTTAGTCATTTTGCCACATATTGTGCCAACTTAAAAGCACTCCGCTTAGTGTATAGTGTACAGAGTTCTTACATGCAGGTTTAGGTTGGAGCACAGGTGATTTATTCTTTATTATTAAATAGGACATGTTTCATGGCGTTGGGGCTGCCTAGTGGATTCAGATTAGGTGGCAGCTGAATTTATGTTTAAGCTTTGGCTCAAATACAGCACCAGAGCCTCATATTCATTCAAAGTATTTATTTTTTTGGGGTAATTCGTTTGTCTTTTTCTAGTAACATTTCCGCACATTCATGTGAAGACTGACCGTGAACAAAGGAATGACACTAGTGGAGGATCGCGTTGGTTGGTAAAGCAATGAACATCTAGCTAGCTAGTGAAGTAATGTTAATATTAATAGAAGCAAAAAATATATCAGCAATAAAGTGTGTGACTTAAGAAGTCTTATATTACATACTAAACGAAAGTGTCCAGAGAAGAGAAGGAACCTAGCTTGTGGAACTTTAATCCGTGGACGTGCCCTGCAGTAATGTCTCAGTGTCTCCGTTATTCTGACAGGCTTATCTAACTACACAACAAAAGTATCATAAATGAGATGACGTACAGCTGTCCAAAAATATCGCAATCCTATAAAGTTATATGGTGACAAATATGTCATTTCCACCACACGTAACAAACAGAACGGCTGGTGTCGCGCTGCGTGTCCGTTCTCATGAAGCGAGCGTACATAAACATGGGAATGGTTCCGTTGTAATTATGTCTTTTCTCGTGAATGTCCTCAAGGTCTCGTGAATGTCCTCAAGGTCCTTAAAGCGGGGTATGCCTGTATGCAGGCCAAGGAGTTGCAAAAAGATCTAAGTCTAAAGCCCAATAGTAACATGTGCCATGGAACATTTTACATTTTACCTATGTAATACATATTTAATAAACATTGTATTAATATTTTGCATGTAAAATGTAGCTACTTAAAACAAACGCAGAAGAAATATTCCCTACATCCTGTAGCCCTTTACCTAGTGCTTTTAAACGTGTAAACTTATTTATAGAGTTATGGTTTCTCATTCAATTTACCAAACTATATATATATATTATATATATATATATATACACACACACACACATATTCATATACATATATATATACTTCAAACCAGAGATGTTCCCAATTTGATGATTTTTTTTACAGAGAAGACTTTTGCTTCAGTGAACATTTTATACTCCTCATATTTGTAAACATATATTTTTTAGGACTCCTGAATTTACTGTCTGTATCTTTGATGTTTAGCTTCTTTATGACATGTTCCTTAGGGACAAAATCGAGTATTTAAAAACAAAAACACACTTACCACTTTCTCGTGAATGTCTAGGTCCATATATCAGTGGTTATTTTTAAGAAGCTTGTGTGACTGGCCTGCTCCTGCCGGTATGCGTCTGTCTGGGATCTCTGGTATCCGCACAGACTTTTGGGAAGATAAAGTTGTGTGCAAGCATTAATTGAGGTTTTTCAGAGAAGCCCAAACGCCTGTTTATTATGGCTGTAGAACAGTCACAACAAAAGCCCTGCTTCTCTGAGCACTTACTATACATTGATCACTAACAGCAGTTGAGCAGCTCTTCCTCTTGTATATATAGCCCAAAATAATTACAAACTGTTCCATTTATCAGCGTCTAGCCAAGCTACTAAGATCCATAATAGGCCCAGAGCCCGGTGATCTCTTCAACTATATAGCTGCATGTAAACAGGCATCAGGTGAGCCTGATTACCTGTAATGCCCCAGGGCTCAGCATAATAGAAAACCCGGCCTGGACTCGTAAGGAGTGCTCCCTAAAAGTAGGATGGAGGACCGGCCCACTCTGCTCTTTCAGATATTCCACCCCAGGGACCCAAATTATACAACACACTAACAAAGTATGGAACCCCCTAAAGCAACACTCCCTGGGGCTGTTTTCCACATTGCAGGTTAAAATCTGTGGAACCATTTTGGGTCCTTAATACACCCCAGTTAGGAGCATACATTGTGCTCTGTCACACTTGACCATACCCCAGTTGCAATATTTTAACTTATTTGCAAGGTAGAGCAGGTTTTTAGTTAAATGCAAAAATGCTGAATGTCTGCTTATTTGGCCCAGATAACGGAAATAAAATAAAAATGTTCATCACAGGTTCATGGAGATGTATTACTAGTGAGCAAGACGGTCTCTACATCATTTGTAATGCATGTTCAAGGTCATGAGACCTCTACAAGCCCAGCCGTCCATCCTGTCATAAGGAGAGGGCAATATATGCCTTGATCTAGTATTGAGCTGTAGAAGCGTTTCTCTCGATCAATCCACCATGTGGAAATAGTGGAACGTCTTCTTTCTCCAAAATAGACTGACTACACGGTAACAATCAGCAACTTAAAAATAAGGGAGATAAAATACAATGGGGAGGACTATTCATGCAGATCTGAAGAACAGAACGTTAAAATAGCCTTCATAAAATGCCCGTTTTACCCACTAATAAACTACATTAGCTCTGAGCTTAAAAAGAAAATGATTCTATATTCATATAATTATAGAGAAAGAATCATGTAAAAGTCCAGAGGTATAATTCTGTAGAAATCTACTAATGTGGGCCAGGCCTAGACTGGCCGTCGGGCCCAACAGGCTCCTGTTTGTAGTGGGGGGCCACACACCTGTGATTTATCAACCAGGGCCAAGTTTACCGCTCCAGTCTAGAGAATGAAAATAGCCTCCACTTTTTAAAAATGTTTTAACAAAACCCTTTTGGCTTGGTAGGCATAATTATATTCGTATGTCTTGCCCTTGCCAGGCATGCTTACTTTATTATATTCCAGTTAACATATGGCGTCAAATACGGGCTACATAATGTATTTTATCAATTCAAATGGATAACAACGAGTTAAGATAGCACAAATCATTTTCAGGCATGTTTGTAATCTATTAAGTGCAACCATCAAAAATCCATGATAGGAAACAGATTAGTGGGCTGGCTAGCTTGCACTCTTTTTTGCCTACGCTCCTTTTAGTCATATCGTAAATCATAAGAAAAAATAATGCTACTCTTGACTCACTTAAACGGCACTATTTGTAAAAGTAGTTAAGATAAACTGGGCTTCACTGGTGACTAAACACGTGGCTGTTATGATGATTTATCCTTAACCACCTTCCCAGGCATTAGAACTAAAGCATAATATTTCTTCTGTTGTACGAGAATTGTACATAGTATAGCAGAGGTTGCAAGCCGTCGCAGACCTCAATGCAAAGATCCGGCACATCTGCATTTCATTTTAACAACATCAGTCTCAAATTGTTCAACGACAAAGTTGCCCATTGAATAATGGGGTCTCTTTATATCACGTTCTCCATACAGGACTTTTTGAAACGTTGGACAGGTTTGTATGTGTATAGGGTCACTGCAACAATGTATCAAATTCAGCATCCTAATCTACAATAATGAATTTCGGATTTTGGTTACATAATTTCGGCGACATTTCAAAATATTCAACATTTTAATATATTGATGTTTTCATAAGCATTTTTGTGTTTGTGAGTGTTCTATTTTTTTTTTAATATTGGAGAATTGAGGATGGCTGTCCAATGGTGCAAAACCAAGTCCTTTCTTTAAAATGGGGCCAACATGGAGTTTTTCGGTTTCTTTAAGTTTAATACTAAACAGAAACCATCCCAAGTTAGGCATTTGTTACTGAATATTTTTTTTTGCATTTAGATAAAATTAGAATATCATATTTGGATCCTACCACCATTGTCTTAATGCACTGTTTGGAAATTTAGTTTGAACAGATGTCCAGTAATTTGTGCATCTATTTAACTATTGTTTCTTATAATAAAATAAAGCTCTGCACTTTCCTTGGGGAGATTGATGAGAAACAGTCTTTGTAGTGGGATTTAGGATAGGGATCTAACGTGTCTACGTAAGAGCACTTACCTGTTGTTCCTTAGCCACTTCATTGTAACACGAGCATTCTCTTTTGTGCCACTCTCATTCTGAAAGGTGAATGTCAGTCTCGTATTTGTTTTTTTCTAGAGAATTTTGTCTTCAGCCCTGACAAGAGTTCTTCCACCCAACCATTAACAAATGGCACTGCCTCAATCATAAAACTTTGCCCTTGTACAAAACAGTAGAGCTTCAGATTTGATAGAATATACTAATATACTATTACTACTACACTACTAATAATGCCAATACACTAACAATATTATGCATAGCATTTGAAGGTTGCTGTATAGTTCAACTCATTTAAGATAGGCATTTATAAGTGATAACTTACTTCTTGTCAAGTGAACGCTATAATAATAATCACAAGAGCAGCATCCCTTTCTCCTTCTGTATTAGTATGTCTTAACATGTGTTAATGGTATTGTCATTCTTAAATTGAGTTAAATATGTTACCGGCCGCTATTGTAACGGGACTATTGAATCTACTAGCACTATAAATGTAATGTAATGACATAAAAAAATAAGCTTCATGGTTTTGTAGAGGGCATCTATGATAAATATTCGCCATCTGCTGCTCCTGGCACCTCAGCTTGACCAGTCAATCACACAACATGGTGCTGTTGGTTCAACGTTTAACCCAAGACCAAGGATTAAGATCCCGTGGAATGGATGAACGCACAGTTCCAGCGTCTGTACACTTTGTACAGGTCTAGCATTTTAAAGCATGTTCAAGGATTTACACCATAATGTAGAATGGCGTTTTAAATATGAACCTTGCAAAGTATGTCAACGTTGATTTGAACTTAACCTGTCACCTCAAACCAACTATATATCACTCAACAGGTAATAGGCTGGATTCAACATCAATGATAAATCTATCACAAGTAATTGAATCGCAATCCACCAATGGACTACACTGGATAAAAAAAGGTTAGACATTATGTGGACCAATATATATGGGTTTTTTTTTATCTATTTGTTTTAATTCCATTCTATGTTGGCATTTATATTGAAAGATAGGTTTGCCTTAGTCCAGCCTAATATGTCTACATGCTTTATCTGTTTAAAAGTATGAAACCATTTAACATTTAAATCTTTCTGCCCTTTCTCAATCACCTAGTTCGGGGTGGAACATTGGTTTTTGGTATAATCTCAATTTTCCATCATTATTCTTTAAAATTGTCTAAAATGGAAAAACAACGATGGATTTCTAAGCATAACATTTTAATTTCAGGTCTGTTTTGATGTGTATTTCGGTCAAAATAAATATAACAAAATGCTCAAGTCCTTCACAAAGACAAAAGGTCGCAACTTATTTCCTGGGGAAGGTCTATCTATTTGTTTATTTATTCACTTAAAATTAATATTTCCAAAGATATTCATTTTGTAAAAGAAACGAAACAAGACGATTTAGTGGTTAACATGTGAAACTCTTGAACATACTCTAAAACTATGGGGAATGCCAAATAAATTGAAAGACAAATGATTGTTTAAATAACTTTTATGTTACCCATGAAATCTCATTTGT
Organism: Spea multiplicata; assembly: GCA_009364415.1. Taxonomy (NCBI): domain Eukaryota; kingdom Metazoa; phylum Chordata; class Amphibia; order Anura; family Pelobatidae; genus Spea; species Spea multiplicata. The sequence continues at coordinate 39,002 of VKOC01046769.1, read as the reverse complement.
TATACAACTCCTAATGTATGAACTAGATTTCTGCCAAAGGCAGCATTTTAAAATCACTTTCTCAAACGTTTCATATCTACAATTAATCAAGGTACAGGAAAATGCGTTCTATATTATTGATTCCAAAGACATAACATGAATGGCAATAGCAGCCATTTCTACATTTTTCTTAATTGAAAAACTTGACGAAACTCCAAAAATAAGAAAAATAATATTCAATAACAAAAAAGGGAAACTGCAGTAAAAAAAACATACTGAGTATTGTAGAATTGTGTTATGTCGATTTCAAAGTATTATGTATCATGCTATGACTTACAATAAAAATATACTTAGGCTGATGTAAAGTTAGTTATTACAGCAATATTATCTTTTGTCTTAATATTATCCTTCTGTTTAAGAAAAGGAATCTATGTGGGTAAAATTTTATTTTAGTTTCTATATTTTTGGCTCCTTTTTTGCGCAGAACTGCAAAATCTCTCAGCACATAATAACAATAATAATAATAATAATAATATTAAAGACATGTATAATAATAAACATGTATAATAATAAACATAAAGACATGTGCTTGTTGATGGACCTTAGGTTGTGCAACTAACCACCCTCTATTTTCAAGTGGCATACGTAGAATTGTCCAATACTGCAATAACCGTACTAATTCATCATCCTTTGCCATAACACATCTAATTCATCATCCTATGCAATAACACATCTAATTCATCATCCTAGGCCATAACACAGCTTCTTCCCTTTTAAGTCTATGTAGAGATCATATAAATAGCCACATTCGCTAACGGAATTTCTTTTATCGTGCACCATTGGGTATCAAATATAGGCGAAGTTGAGGTATAATGCCAGAAGGTTTCTTGGTCTAGATAACTGTGTATGGATCAAGAGCTTTGACCAAATTAATATGCAAATAAAAATGGTTTCATAAACTGTTTATCTGGGTTTAAATTTAGACTGCTCTTTTCATAAAGTGGAAAGAATCATAAGATAGATTACAAAGTGTAAGGCCGAGTGCTGGTTTGAATTTCATATTGCACCCATGTAACCTATACTTCTTCCTTATTGGAAAGACATGAATGCAATCTGGACTATTTATAATGCATGATATTTTGATTCTCATTTTGGAATGTCATTCTCCCGTCTATGGGTGCTAAACATAGACCCTTATAAATAACATGCACTTAACCTACCCCGGCCAAGTCATTCCAAGCCAGTTCAGCCTGGCAAGTACAGTAATTACATTACGCAGTTTAACCCTTCACGTAGCAGTATAGTTAGTAAATCATTGATCGAAATTTTTCTTGACCCTTTAGGCAGTAAAGATACTTATATCTAAATCCTCTTTCAACGGCGTCAAGACTGAGGAGGGTTGTGCAGGGAAGCAAACTTTGTATGACGATGCCCTCTTTCAGGTTATGTAAATTCTAGAAAGTTTTTAATGATACATTTAATACTAATGTAAAATGAAAATCCATGTACAAGAGCTACATTTTTTTAATGCCATCGTCTTGAATCAACTTGACACATACTTCCGGCTTAATTAGCTAAAGGTCGAGTGGATGTGATTTGGCAGTTTCAACCAGCGAACATGCATAAGTTGGACATTTTGTGTCTACTCACATGCACAATCGACATTAATTTAATGTAAATTTAAATGTAAAATATAAAAAAAAGTCTAACTATATAGCGTAAGAAATAGTTTGTTAAGCAGACCAATTATTAGGTCTGTATTCCAGGTGGTAAATATGGGGAACTAGCCTGTGGGTTCCGGTTAAACACACTGGAATTACGACCAACCCAACAAACAGTTGCTCCACATGAGAGGCAAAACACAATACATTTCAGGATAATACATATCGCAGAACGCTAACTTATTGGCTGCAAGAACTGAGATCTGAGCTTGAAACCCCAGAATTATAACCAATTTTAACCAATTCCACTGGAAGGCCGTTCCACCCTCTCAGTAAAGTAAAACTTCCTTATATGACATCTAAATCACTGATCCTCTAGTTTTAGATCATAACCTCTTGTTTTAACATTTATTCCTCTTTGAAATAACCTTCCCTCCTGTACCATGTTAAATCCCTTTAAGTATTTAAATGTTCCTATCTCACCTCCCCTCTCCCTATTCTCTCATCCAAGCCGTACATATTGAGTGTCCTTAGTCTTTCGTGACAACTTTATCCTGTAAACAAGTCACCATTTTAGCCGCCCTTATCTGAACTCTCTCGGAAATGTCAGTATCCATCTGTAGATGGTGTCTCCAGAACTGTACACAATACTCTAGGTGAGATCTTTCTGCTATTAACGCCCCTCGCTATACCGTCCAGCTTATATTAAGATAACATTTAGGTGACGCATATTAAAAAGTGTTTATTATAGGTTTGTGTTATCTTAGATCATCAAATATTAATAATACTGTTGAAAATTCCTAAAACCATAAAAAAGGATGACACTTAACAATATGCTTTAAATGATCATTTGTCCAGTATAAATAAATAACTTTTTGTAATAGACGGACTTGTGGAATAGGTTTTTCAGGATTTATTATAATTTAGTACAAAATAAAAATATCATTCAACGTCTGTGCTTGGCATGGCACCTTCATTGCGAATGACTCCACTGATCACTTTGTTGTGTCTATCAAAACCACCGCAGCGTCATCAAAGATGATCGGAAAACCCCAGTGACAGCAGCCAAGTTTTAGGAACCTGCAAAGCAAAGTCAAGAACACAATGGAGTACAGATAGATTAACACAAAAACGCAGAAATGATGCCAAGAACTGTGTTAAGACAATTAACTCATTGACTGCCCCAAGGTACACCAACAATGGAAGTTTATTGGCTTAACAGTCCATGTCGCTATTTACTCTTTTGCTATTAAAACAAAGAAATTTAAGAAGACGTTTAACGACCCAGCCTAAAATAATAGTTTTGGATGCTTGGTTTTCAGGCAGAGTTCACTCAGAGAATATGAACACTTCCAAAATTAAAAAAAAAACCATCATAATTCAACTTCATCTCCAATCAAGGATGAATCTCTGCTTAAAAGTTACTGGAAATTCACAATCACAAACATTTTCTTGAACTAAATTTAGATGACAATCTAGAATTGTAGTCACAAGGCTTGAGCATGATGCTTGGACACATGTGTCCTTTAGATGTAAAAGGTCAGGAACATCTTGTCACCATGCAGTGTACAATACACAAAACTCTTACGTACTCATGGGGTTTATATCGATATCATGGCTTGTCTCTGACTTTGCTTGATCTTTACCAGATCTGAGAGTTACCTTCCATGCTAATGTCTGATAGCTCGTCATAACATACAGCCTGTTCACTAGTCACTAATCCAGGAGTTCAATAAAAGTGCTACCTATGACATACCTATGATAACACAGAAACCATAGTTGTAAAGACAACCTGAAAGATTTTCAGTTAAACATATCAGTGTCTCCACACCCTATCTTAAATGGGAACGCCACCAATTTTTTTATTACTAGGATCAGATACCTTCGTGAGAAATATCAGTCTGTGTACATGGACACTAGACCGACTCAGTGCTGAATGATGGCCTGCAAATTTTCATTCAAACCCATGCTCCTCCTGTTAAAAGGCGGCTGAAGATAGGGAAAGTTCCACCACAAGCATTGGAGGTATCCATTGCCCATCTTTAACTTAATATTTATTTATTATTTTATTATATATATATGTATGTAGAGTTTCTTATCTCCATGCAGGTCATAACACAAAGCATTCATTCATCTCATAAACTCTAGGCTACCATATATTTTTTTTACAAAGGATTAATGTAGTTAACATTGGCGTTGGAGCATACACAAGATTTGCACATTACCTGTGCACAATATACGTACCGAACAGTATTGTATATATTTATATATATATATATATATATATACACATTGTTATTGAAAGAGCCCATAGAATTCTGCCAAAACAGGCCGCCATTTACGGTTTGTATAGACAGACCCTTCTTAGAATGACTTATTCATTCCAGTCTAAATGCAGAAGGGTTTGCGCCGCTCCCTGGGAGAGCTTTACTGTTATCCTATGGGGTTGCATTCTCTTTCCTTGTTGTTCTTTTGACTTTTTTTTTTTATTTATGGAAACTAATCTAAAATTAGGTAAACGCACGCTTGTTTATGTTGGAACTGTGAATCTATGCAGCACTGTATCCTTGTATTGTTTCTACTTACAATAGAACATAAAGTATTCGCATCCATAATAATTACATGTTGAACTGTTGAACGTATTCCAGGAAGATTACAAGACTTTCTTTGTGCCGTATTACCGTTCTTCCCACACGCCACAGCACAAACTCACTTTGCGAGACAAAATAAACAAAAACATTGAAAATTAATACTGTTTACATTCGGATTAGGCATACAATTATGGCAAAATTATCAATAATGGCATATTTTTTTAAGGATTTTCTTAGGCGTGATGATAATGGCCTGTCTTCCAAATTTTGTTTGACTTTTTGTTTCGTGCATAGCACGTCTTAATGATAATATTACATTTCTAGGTGTTTATCTTACCATTTTCTCCTATAATTGAGCATTCATGCAAAGACAAAGCTATGATTCTCATATTCTGTAGGATTCTGTAGGATTGATAAATATTTTCTAGGTAGCTAAACTGACTTAATGTACTTAAAGGGGAAGTCTTACGGACGGAGCATGCCTTGGGCATGAAATTCAGTGCTGTATACACTAATGTAAGTTATCCTGGGGGGGGGGGGTTTTCTCATTTTGTGCCAATAATCTTTCTGTATCGGCCAACCTGGAGGCCGCCATTGCTGTCTGTCATGTAATATTTTGGGTGACTTTCCCTGCTCAATCACCACACTGATCCAATCCTTTATGTCAACGCTAATGAAGTCTATTCCTGCATACACTTTTATTAGTCAGAAGGTCCAGCTGAGTGATTAAGACTGAGCCATTCAGTTGCCTATCACAGGGCGTATAATGAGTCAAGATGTTTGTTAAGTAGACTGGGCTAAGGTAGCAGAACTAGACCACTTAATTAATGAATGCTATGCAGCAATTTGAAAACATTTTAGTATAGAAAAACTAAAAATGCTCAAAAAAAAAGCACAATATTTTTTTAATATATTTTTTGCTGATACCGGGAATAAAATCATTCCCCTTTAAAGGGCCAGGCAGTTAAAAATAACTTTCATTATAGTGAAACCATGATGTGCTTCTGAAAGCAAGCACCTAACTTATCTGGAATGTACACCTTTATACATGGAGATCATTTACTCCAAATAAATCCTAGGAACCGGATACACTCAGACAGCTGGAGAAGACGAAGGAATGCATTATTCACACATTACATATATAAAATACTGTGTAACGTACCATGTATGTTGGCGGCGGCGGGGTCAGCATACATAGCCATACAAAAAAGTGACACATCTCAGCTGTTCAAAGGCTAGCATTACAAATGCAAGAGCCCTCTATATAATGTAATTGGTGATCTGGCCCTAATGGATCGTCTTTGGAAATGAGTATAAGAAGTATAAGAGTTTTTGTATGTCTTGGGTTTTTTTGTTTTTAATTTTCCAAAACTATAAAGAGAAGTTAGAAGAAAAAAAAATGTTGGGAGACACAGCGATAATTCCAGAGGGAAAGCATGGTGAGAGTTAATATATTTTGACGTTAAAGGAAAGTAAACATTGAGAAGGAACGGTCCCACTATTATGTCTACATACGATATAGTTTCCTGTGCTTATTAAACGGTATAACAAACCAGACTAATTAGAAAACACGTTATGGGACTGTTGAGACAACAGAATTTATAGAACATCAGTTACTTTGCATTCCATGAATCATGAATGATGTGGGGATTTCTTGGGAATGTTAGTCCTTATATAACATTTATTGTTTATAATCTGTGGATGCATAACAAGGATAAATACACAGAACAAGCAGTAAAAATCTGTCTGGTACAATAGTTAGTGAATGTGTTACATATATGTTAGGAAATGTTAGATAAAACACCTATATACCTCCCAACTGTCCTGTTTTTTTGCATGAGTGTCGATTTTCCGGCACTTCCTAACATCAGTACTGCTCTGCTTTTAGAGACAATGTGGATGCTGGACCAGTTGAAGAGGTAAGTGTGTGGTCTCTTCCCTGCCTCCAACCCCACCTGTAGTCGCCCCCCACAATGAAGACACCTAATATGGAGCAGGGTATCAACCAAGCGCAAAATGCATAATAAATGTTTGGTTTGGTTTTAGGCTAACAAAAATAGGTCACATGGGTTGTTAGGGGCTTCAGACACATTTTTCGGTTTGTTTTTGGCCCATTCGTTTTCTGGCAACGATTTCTGTTCCATTTTTGATTTGAGAATTACATTTTTTGCCTGGTACATTCACTTTCACTCTCTCACACACTCACTCTCTCACACTCTCATTCTCGTTCACTCTCTCACCCTCTCTAAATGTTTCTCTACCTACTCTCTCTGCCGACCACTTCCTTTTCCACATCTTCTTCCGCATCTTCTTCTATCTTCAGTGCTTAATCTTCTTTCTTCGTCTGCATTGCTGAAGAATTCTGAGCTTTTTGCTTCTTGGGGGTTCTGGACTCATTTTCGGGGGTTTTAGACGAATCGCTGATTAGTATGAATCCGAATGCACAAGTCTAGTTTCATTATTTTTCTGACCTGGTTTATAAAGTCTTAGTATTAGGATTTTTGAGAGTACTAAGGGAAAAAAACATCATCAAGTGCCGTGCTATAGCCATGTTTTATAAGATCTTTTCTTGAGCTTTGCATATGTGATTTTGTCATGCTAGCTCTATTCGTATTTCAATAGGTAACGCATCTTATAATACATGTGAAAGTATAACATTTACTTTTTGAAGAAAACAATATATTTCCTTGTAAATTGAGTTGTAAAGCATTTCATGTTTTATTTTGTGTATACATACATTGTAACATGTTATCTCTTTTTTTTTTACCCGAATTAGAAATAACATATGTGAGGCTAGCCTGATTCTGATTTAAGAATTACCAAGTCCTTTTCTATATGGTAACACATGATGTGCTTATTTGTTGATACATTTTATTTTTTATTTCTTCCATTTTTAGTTTATACAGGAATTATGGCCCTAGTTATAAACCGCATTATTGTTAACATTGTGTGCTTTTTCTTTTGTGTGTTCTTTTTTTTTTGTAAAAGGCTATGTCTTATAATTATGCCCTTTTTAATCAAAATTTGAATGTTCACTCACCAAACTGCAAATTCATCTGTAGCGCGAACACCTGCTGATCACAGTATTTTAAACTGAATACAATACTCTTGTCAGGTTCATGCAAGGCAAATGCATGCAATATTAATTACTTTGCTGTGTAACCAATACACTTGTTTACCATAATGCGTTATGACCTTATAATAACATTTCACATTTTAAAATATCCAGGAAAGCTCCAAAAGCCATGCATGCATTTATGAATTGAGGACACGTGTCTCGGTACAAAAGACATTGGCTTCGCCTTCATTTCTTGGAAAAAAAAAATAGAACATTTTCAAAGCAGGTATAAATTACTATGTCCCTTTTTCATTTTAAAATCAAGCTTTGATGGTATATCCACCTCGAATAATGTTGCGTTATAAGTATTATAAATTTAACAACATATAGCATGTTAATTATACACACAAAATTACACATGTAGAGAAAAAAAAGGTCAGAAAAAAGTTTTTTTTCAACATTTACATTATTTATAATACAGAGAATTGCCATTCTGTTTCTCTTATCAGGATCTCAATGCCCATTAAACTAAGTAATAAAAAATTACTAACAGAGCCAGCCCCTAATATTTGCACCCTTGGCAAGGCCAAAGAAGGTTGTGAAATTTTTTATTTTTTTTTAAATACCCGAAAATACTCTGCTCTCATAGATATCAAACAATTGCAAACACCGCACCGCTTTATCAAAAAAATAAATGTTAGATATAGCACAAAGTATTGGTGAAAATGGCACCAATAATTGTGCCACTCATATATTAAACATTTTTTTTCCCCGATAAACCTGTGTTGTGTTTGCAATCCTTTGATATCCATGAGAGCAAAAATATTTTTGTGTATTTTTTGAAGAAAAGATCAAAGGTTTAAGCAATGAAGACAATTCTTCACAGCATTATTTTCTCATATTTACCAAGGGTGCCGATATTAGTGGAGAGCGCTGTACATTAAATTGGTAAAGTATCCACCTCGGGTTTACAAATCTGGGTCTGTTTATTCTCATTTGCTGTACAAAAAATTGTGTGTATGCCCCCGATACCATTTCTCTTTCTTTCTCTCTATAAATTAACTAGGAAAACCTCTCTCTATTTTTTTTCAGGACAGGTTTAATGATGGAAACTAAATTACTTTCTTAGAAGCGTCTATCCCTTAATAGAATCCGATAGAAGGAGTTGTACATATGTGAATTTATTTTATATATATATATATATATAAAATATATATATATATATTCTGTATTTGTGCTGAAGAATAAAAAATATTTCACTTGGACGGCCACACACTGTAAAAGTGTAGCATTCTGCTGAGAGTATCTAGCAGGTGGTCCCGTGATATGATTTATTAGCTGCCGTCCTTAAAGTGAAAGGGGACAATTTTGAACCCAGCCCAGTCCTAAAACCCTGTGTACAACACGGCACATTTTATAACGAAATAAAACTGCGTTGTGACCTATGCTTGCTAACAAAATACAGCTGGCTGCATTATATTTCTCAACAGTCTCCCAAATGGCATAGAGTGACTTTTAAAGGACTTTTGATTTGTTTTTCTAAGAACACAGGGAGCAAATTCAAAACTACTGAAATGGCATTGACGTCTCTAATTTGGCAGCAATTAGCCTCAGAAAACATTTAAAACAACACAGTGTAATAATGAAATGACTCAGAACATTATTATCAGAAAAAAAACTACAGTAAAATCATACAGATTGCCATCCAAAAATGTTGCTGGAAAGTTTTGGATTTTTTTATTGTAACTGTAAAATTATTCCCTGGATTAGCAACTTTCCAAGGATTGCGTCAATACATTTGTCTGGCACTGGGGAAGCTCTACCTCTTCTGGGGTTGTGGTTTCAACCAGGGGGGGTGGGACAGGCTGCATAAAGGGGCGGGTCTAGCCCTAATTAGACTCTAGTGGGCGGAAACTGAACAGGAGTGGGCCGGACCAAACGCCATTCTTCTGCTCGGAGATTAAAGAAACTGATCTGGAGTTCTGGGAATGAGTTTTTTAGCCGGAGACTCCGGGTCAAACTCAGACATTTCCCAGGTATGCTCATGGATTGTTTCCCATGATGCTACATTTTTACAATCCAAACATTAGATCTCATTTGAGAGAGTGACATCATCATGTGATATTCTGTTATTTCCTCATCTTCACTAAGGAGGAATTCAGGTATCTAATGGTTGCTTGTTCTCCAGCGCTTCTCTCCAATACCTTGAATGTCTCCTCCTCACTGGTATCGCCCTTGCAATTCTTCCTCTTATTTAGCATTCCTTAATTTATATTCAGCTCAAAAGGTAGGAAAAGTCTGATTAATGTTACACATTGATCTGTCTCAGCTATACACAAACACAAGTAATGTCTTACTGGAAGAAAGAGAGTACTTAATTATCTTAAATATATATTAAAATGTCTAAAAAAAAATCCTAAGTAAATTAAAGAGATGAATACGATTATACATTATAAAGCCAAATTAAATACACTGATTATGTTTCCTTGCTGACACTGTGCTTTAAAACAAAAAATATATATAAAAGCATATATTTATACAGTACCTTGTCAGAGGCCCATTAGAAAATAAATCCATGTTTATTTACCCTCCCTTGATGTATTTTCTACTTTTATAATCATACCTGGGGACTCTATGGGTATGACCCGGAGTCGCAGAGTGAAGCCCTTACTTACTTATTTCTCCGGACATGGGAATGATGTTTGGACATGCCCACTCCCCTCCCACTCTCCACCCACAAAAGGCTGTCTTGGGTTAGCCCCACCCCTTCCTTAAGGCACTTCTCCAGAAGAAAGAGAGCTCCTGGCAGCCAACTCTGGAAAGTTTCAAGAGATGCATATAATACGGAATCGTTTTAAGTCAAAGTATTAAAAAACGTTATTTTAAGATGATTATAAAAGAGAGAATAGAGTGACTTACTCTAGTAGCGTCTGCAAACTGTGCTAAGAACGCTTCCTGGAAAGGTCCTGTTGGTTTGTGTAAACATAGTAGTGCGAGAGTTAGTTTTCAGTGCTAGGTTCCATGGTCACGTTGTGTCTCAGCTGTAAGCAAGGACAGGTTGCACAGAAAATGGATCTAATTTCATATCAAAGGGCAACTTTATTTTATAAGCTGTTTTTCCTAGGCTTAGTGAAGCCGCATCAGATGTGATGATTGTGAACATATAATCTGTTCATTTTGTTAATGTATTGTTTCATTAAAATATTAAAACAAATGGTGGAAAGTGAATATGTAAAATGTTCTGTAAGTCAGCAGTGTTATAAACTGCTTGTTCTGTCCTCTTTACATAGTGTATGGTTGTGCTATGTGAATAATCATAATCATATATATATGATATATATAGTTAATGTTAAATCAATATGTTGTCCTGTTTGGATTGCCAGCATCCAGTTAACGGGAACTGTTACCGTCACATCCTTTATCAAAAGTAAATTCATTAAATTCATTAATTACAGCTATAGTAACTTTTTGTTTTTTAACTTGGTATAATTGTTTTATAGATATTTAGTTTAAAAGTAAGGGACAAATTTACATATGTCACAAAACTAGCATTATCTAATCAACTTCTGTTCCTGATGCTCTTTCCCTACTCATCCCACGAGATTCATCCGGTCACCTATATACTCACTGAATCTGCTGGTACCCATAAATAAAAAATAATGCAATATTGGTGGGACTGCATTTTTTCTACCTATTAATCACAGATAAAAAAGGTTTTATGAGGCCGTTCCTTACTGCAGGCTTTGAATAGAATTAAGAACCCTACTGTTACTTACCTGCCGCCACGCACGAGAGAAGGGGTCTTCCTCTCCCGCATGGCGGCAGGTAAGTAACACATACATTTATAAATGTTTCCAAATGCTGTCCATTTGATGATCATGTTTAGGGATATATATGGAATTCTTTGCAACTAATTTTCCTCTTTGTCATATTGGTTCAATTTAATATTGCAATTTGTGGCAATTGACTAGATGAAATGTTTGTTATTATCAACAAAAAAGACAAATACAAATATTGATGATAATAATATTATTATTATTAATAAATAATAATAATGCACCAATCACATTTTTGAGATTTTCTAATTTCTGATTTAGTAAATCTAGTTAACATTATACATATATAAAGAACGTTTCTTGGACTGGTAACATGTACAATGAATACAAAAAAAGGCAAAAAAGTAACCACATTTTGTATCCCGCAACCTCTTTTATATACTGTTTATTCCCAGTACATTCATTTAATTTTTTAGATTATTAAAAATGCTAATTATGATACAGTATTTTCTATTTTGTGACACTTCCAAGAATCCATGCTTCTTTCTTTAAATCATGTCAACCAGTAAATCATTTAACTCTTCTTTAGTCACCCCCCTTTTGTTTCTAGACAAAGGTTAGCCATTTAACCCCAACCGTAGCTGATTTACTCCACAGGAGAAAGAATTAACAATAGAAAGAAAGGGACCTGGTGGATGGGTGAAACTTCATGGACTACGGGATGGTTTCTGATGCGATGCTTTATTTAAATGACCCAGCTTAATCTTTCTGTGCGGTATTGTTCCAAGGAACAAATATTTATCATCCAAGATGCTCCACTTCAGTAAGAACTGAATAAACGGTTGACAGCCAATTGGAGGTTTCAGAGACACCAAGGACGTGTCTTGGGCCATGTTATTTATTAACAGAAAAATCAATACAACAGAACACTGACAACCCATAGAACAAACACAGTATGTAATGTCTGTTTGGTTATTCATTGTATCATTGATTTCTATGTGTTTTGTTATTTTATAAAGTAAATCTGTAAATTGGCCAATTCAATACATTTTTCCCCAAATTCTTCTTTCACTCTACAAACATGAAAATGAAATATTTGAAAATGTCTGTAAAAAATGTTTTGTAGCTGATTTAACATTAGTAGAAAGGAGAAGCACTCAGAATTACACCCATAAAAGTAATCATTACTTTGTTTAATAAGATAATTACCAGAAAACTACCAAATACATTATTTTGACACTATTCTTTTGGTCACGGCTCTGGATGATCACAGAGTTTGTTTAAATCTATAGAGTCTTTAGTTGAAGTGGACACCTTTTATTGGGCCAACGATGTAAAGCTACATAAAGTTTAGGGACCCCAGAGATCTCTTTTTCAGATATACTTCTAGAACATCAGGAAATGCTAAATCTATAATAATATGTAAAACCATATGTTTGTCTTGTTCCATTTGTCTTTTCTTTCAGTAATACTTATTATATGTATAATAACAATAGTCAACCCTATGTAATACAGAAAGTAAAACACTATTATTGCATGCCTACAGCCAATGGATACACAGTACTGTTTTTATGTGACTGTCATCAATTTATATAACTAACAGAACATTTTTAATTTTTTTCACTTTAAAATAAATTAATTTAAAAACATGTTTTTTTTGTTCTATGTGCATCATCGAGAGGTAGAAAACGGTGACACAAAAAGTATGCAGAATTATAACATTGAAAAATGGTGATAATTTTCCCTAATTTCTGTAAATTTAGCAGGTTTATATCAAATTATCACGTTAACAATTAATTAGATTTGGTCATATCTATTATAATTGCAATTAGGTATTAAACTAAAGGTCAGGTTGAATGGTTGGAATATATGTGTGATCCAACCTAAAAATTCTATTTTTTTGTGTAATAATTTGTTTATATTTCAAAACGATCATTTGTTGCAGCTTTTACATAAATCATTAGTAATTAAGTATGACTACACTTGTAATTGATGGCTTTTGAAGCTGCTCTACACATTAATCATTAAAGTCACTCTTAAGATGGGAAAACAATTCGGTTTTCCCTTTTATTTTACTAACTCAGCGGTAATCAGTTTTGCATTAGTTTTGTGTTTAAGAGACTTTTAAAAATGACCTCCCACGGTGGGGTTCCATACCTCCATTTTAAAAGAGAGGCCTATAAAAATGCAGAGTGAATGGTGGCATTGAGTCCCATTATACGCAGGGGGGATTTATAAGATATGGCATCCCTTCCCTTATCCGCTATAGTGAATAAGTAAACTAATGTATAGGATATGAAATAGTGTTGGATAATTTGTGAAACGGAATGTCACTCATAGCCAGTCAACTGAACAATGGTGGACCTCAACAAGACCTCGTCTAACCACCCATCTGTCCTCTGTATTGCCCCGTACGCTTTTTTAGTGAACATAAGGGTGTGTGATGCCTTGGATTGACACACAGATTCCTTTGCATCTGTGATGGCTACAACAAAAAGCAACCTTATTGCACTGAAAATAAAAACAGATTTAAGCAATTAGCTGCAGATTGGTGTCATTGTGTCAAACAAGGAGATATTATTAATTAGCCACTAATTGGCTGCAGGTGTGGTGCACTATATATGCGTCTGCAATTTAAGAACCAACCTTGCTTTGCATGTGGGGTCAATTAGTTCTTTGAGGGTCTGTTCACATTACCATTTAACAAAAGTATGCCCTGCAAACTTGATTAATTGGGTGACTGTGATATTGATATGTATCAAAACATACTCAAGAGGAAATTCTATTTATATATATACCGTATATATACATATATATATATATATTATTATTTTTTATATTTATTTATTTATTTTATTTTTTTAATGACCTGCCATTAAAAAGTACACAGTGGAGTGGGATTTAATTCATTAGGAAATATATTTTTCACTGCTTTTAGACACGTTCTCCGTATTTTATTTTGTTGTTATGTTTAATGGTGCTAATTGAAATCATTTCTGACATGTTGTTCAATAAATAGAGGTTTATTAGCTTCTAAACCCCATAGCTACATAACATTTGACCCTATGATTTGGGGATGCTGGGGAAGGACCTCTGCAAACGTAATCTGTTTACAATTGAACAATTCTCAATTTACGGAACGTGCACAGAACCTTCTTTACATTTAATGATTATTTATGGTATTACATTATTACATTGCATTATTTGTGGTATAACATGATCACCCCTTTTCTGTTTGTGGCTTAATTCAGTGCATATTTTTTTTTAAGTAACTTAAGGAATGCATCTTATTTTTAAAGCACATCTGGATTTCTGCATAGAAATTTATATAACTTTTTATAATAGTTATCCCCCCCCCTTAAAAAAAAAGCGCACAAAGAATTGCCTGCCTCTTATAATCTGAATTTAACTAAACAATAGTAGTTATTTTATTTCAAAATGCTTGTTTTTCAAAGCCTTTCAAATAGAGAGTACCCCTTTTCTTTGAGGGTCCTGGGGCAGCTGCCCCTCTTGCCCCATGGTAAATATACTGTGATTAATTGAATTATTATAAGAATAAGGCATTCTGATATTCATGAAAAATAACATTCCTTGTGTGTGCTACCTTACAAATGTAAAGGATTCGACCGCAACAATAGAAAGTCCATGACAAGTATTTCCTATTCAGTTAATTATAGCAATTATAAAGAATGGCAACCGCTCACCTAGAGTTACATCATATAGCATTAAAAGAAATATACATTTACAATATATATGTCATGTAATTCCCTTCACTGGTAAAGTATGCTAGATAAGAATAAAAATTAAAGCATTAAAATGCTGAATGGCATTCACATCCAAGGAGATCCCATAGAAATCCAAGCTCAGCATTATTATATATTTTTTTTACTATTTGCACAGCTATTCTTTTATCTGGGAAATTGGGCTCTCGTGCATTTGAAATTAGATTTGATGTAAACATTCATAGACAAAGCAAACTCTAACACTGTGTAAACTGAACTCATTTGGGTCAAGAAAAGCATAATTGATGAAATTTGCATTGCTTTACCATTTCAATTAGACTAAGGTCTAACGCGGAGGGTTTCTCAATTCAAATACAGTTGAAAAGGGGCTCTGTTCGAACGATCATTCACGTTACATTTCCTTTTCTCTACCTCTCTCTCTGTTTTGTCCATTCTTCTTTGTACTCCATTCTTGGCCTTTTAATTTATATTCTCGACATGTGCTTTTTTTTTCTTGCCTACTTATGAAAGATCCTGAATCTATTTTTACACAGTCCTCTGATATTTCCCAGAAAGGTTCCGCACCATTCATATTAGACAATACTCTATACTTAATATAGCAGAACATCAAAGAGAATAGTAACCAGCTCTGTTTAACATAAGGCTAGATTTTCTATTTACAAATACATCTGAAAGTGTTATTACTGGTTTTATTACTGGTTCTATTAAATAACAATTACTTGTTCTCTAAACGCAGAACTCTTAGACCTTTATGGATGTGCATTTATATTGATACAGCAATAATGATTTATAGATGCTGGGAACCGTAGGCCAATGGCGCTCACAGCTTATGTTTAACTAGTGAATGATATAGTAAGCGTAGAGATTTTAATTGAAAGCTGATTATTATGTTGCTTTTGATTCATATACCACCATCATATTTCACAATGCTGTGTAGTGAGGAAACGGGATATAAGTATTGCATCACAAAACAATTTGGACTTGTGATCTTTTCTTTTAAAACTCACAGAAATACACCAATAAAGGGAGACCCCTGGACCGGCAGGGAAGAGAAGATCATGACTGTTGGCCTATGCATGGCAGTATCAAGCAGAAGTCCAACAGGGGGCCTATGGTACCTGCTGGGCTGGTTGGAATAACTGCCTGTCGGGCCTAAGGCTTGGCAGCCGGCTGGTAGTTAATGATTGCTAGGACTTAAGTCTACTGTCATTTTTTTTTATCGGGAAGGGGATAGATACAATCTCTCTAGATTGTAAGCTTGTTTAAGCAGGGCCCTCCTCACCGGGATCTGTAAGTCAAATAGTTATATTCTATACTACTTGTTATGTCTACCCATTGCACAATGCTACAGAATATGAAGATGCTATATAAAACAATAAATAATAATAATAGGTGTGGGAGGCTTGGGTGATGAGCAATGCTATAGGCTTAGGCAGTTAAGTATAAGTCACAATGTTATAGTCACCAATTATACCAACATTAACATTTAACAAACTTAGAACTCAATAGAACATACCAATAGATTTTATATTTTGCGTTGCCGAACATTTTAGTGTTCATTAGTTCACTATAATAAAACTTGCTTTTATCTCTATTGCACCTCAGCTTAAAGGGCCAGACATGCCCAGGGACCAGTGAAGCAACCTGAATTTGAATCACTGCCCTTGTTTCGTTGGAATCCTTTCACTCACCCGATGTTCTTTTTGTCCCATGCGATGTAATGTACGTAAGCCTGCCCCTAAGTTCTTCCCTATGCCAACAAGGCCAAGGTGACACGTACAGTAGAACAGCAGTCTACTTTGCCACAAAACCAGGGGGACAGATTAACGTCTTGGACAATCAAGTCACCCAGTGAGCTGTTGCTGCTCAATGGGATCGTTAGAAGGGAGATCTCTGATGATACACTGTTTATAGACTGCACATCTTTCAGTCATGGAGTACTGGGATATGAATGTCACCTTGGAAGGAGGTGCAGTGCTTATGGTCAGGCCTGGGACAGCACCCAAGGTAAATACACCTCTGCCTGGAAGGGTTGCCATTATTCTCAAGTTCCATTTTTCAAACTAACTACACCTTCCTTGTTTTTATTTTGAAACTATTTACTAAACAATGAAACTCCAACTATCCAAATCCTTATTTCATACCTAGATTAAAGCATAAAGTATAAAGTATAATATATTATATTCAGCCTAGAATACTTTCCTTAGCATTTAATACAGAATTCCAAGCATTACCTGTATAGTTATGAATCTGGCGTCATCCAATTACTTATTAGAGGTCATTTGGCTTGGTCATTTGGCCTGGATAGCCAACCATGATATGTGTTACCAGATAAACTAGTATTTTGTATACTTTCTATGGGATGCTTTGCAGCATAAAGCATAAAATAGATACATTTGAACACAGAAACAGATTACATTTTGTGAATGTCTGGTAATAAACAATTTTTAAAAAGGCATTAGTAGCAGAACGTTGGCTCCAAGAACCCTTTAGAATACCCAAAGACCTAAAATCCATTGTCCAATGCAGGGGTAAATCCAAAGCCACGTTCACACAAAAAATGACTCAGCCTTATTAGTGACCAATCCCCCAAAAAACAGATACATCCTAAAACCATTTATTACCAGGGTGTCATTATCTTGCAAAAAAGCAGGCGGTAGGAAGGCTGGGGCAAAAGATTTTGCACTACTTTTTATTTTATACATTATTGCTATATACATAATTCATTAAGAAATGCTATGTTTTAATGCTACGGTATATATTTTCACACGAAAACAAAATAACTATATTCAAAAATTCCATTCCAACAAGTGAAATAATTTCCTTTTTAAAGGAAATCTAAAGGAAGGAAGCTTGTGTATAAACTTCCAGCGAATACAATAGGGGCACTATAAATTTGGACCTTTTAGCAGGGTGTGGGCTGTCTTCCTGCTTCTGAGGTTTTGTAGTTATCACAATCCTGTTTCCCGATCATTTATAATGTCTGTACGTAGGTTTTCTGCTTCATTTATATCTTTATTTCTCTAGTGCAGATGTGTCCGTTTTTTTTCCTGTTTCTCTGGAACATGGTATATGTTGGAAATGCTCCGTTAATGCACAAATGAACACCTGCTTTTATGCTGAGACAAAAACATCAAATTTTCACAGTTAGCACTTTTCAGACCTTTATAAAAAAAAAAACATTAAAGAAACAGTTTCAGCTTTTAGAGTTTTAAAATAAGGGGAAAACAACGTGAAGATTGTACTTCATGGACTAGCTAACATGGACCAGCTATTCAGTGAGCTTCATAGGCAGTGTCACCCTCCACTCAGCAGCCAAATGATAAGGCAGTGAGAGATAACAAAAGTGCATGAATATTCCTGGATGATGCCCCATTGACCCCCCCTCACAGAAACCCACATACGCACTGGCACACATTTTTACACACACTTACACACTCAGGCCAACACACATTCTTCTTCTCACATACTTACATTTACACATCCATGCTCACACATACACATTCATGCACAGATACACATTCATGCACACACACTAACACATCCATGCTCACACACTTACACATCCATGCTCACACACTTACACATCCACACACACACATCAAGCTCACATACACATGCATGCTTACATGTATACATTCATGCTCACAAACACTTACATATACATGCTCATACACACACATACACATAAATATATGTTTACACACACTTCCACATACACATCCATGCTCACTCGCCAACATTTACACATACATCTTAGAATAGAAGGCCATCTGGGGTCACAGAACAGGAGCCACCTAGAGAACACCATGATGCCACAGGATGATTCTGGAAAGTTCCCCCAACAGCTATAAAAACTCACAGTCGCGACCACAAACGTTGAAGCCTCACCTGCATTGTTTGCAAGAACGTGCACGCACAGCCCAGGACGGATCCAGGGATCCTTAAGTCCGAGACAAGTGGCTCTTCAAAAGGACTGTTCTGAGGGGTTTCCCAGGGTTTCCTAGTCCCTGCAGAGTTGCGTGTAAATCAGCTAGAGGAGTGATAACTATGTAGCTCGGTGATGTATTACTGTATTGACGTTTGACACTATAGCATTGATTGTTGTGATATTGATTGCTTAACTTGTTTTACACACACATATATACATACATAAAATTTTACACACATAATTTTGTGTAATCTGCTGTAGTAAGAGTTCTATATTAAAGTTTTGCTTGATCAAATTGCTGTGTGTTGTGCTGTCATTCCGCATCCTCATTGATTGGGCATAACAACAGTTAAACACCCATGCTCATACACACATACACATCCATGCTCTCACATACACATCCTGATCGATGCATGCATGCATACTTCCTCACTCACCACCTAACCTCAACCACAGCTTTCCTTTCAGGTGTGAGGAGCCTTGTGTTTGACCACGAGGTCACGTAACTTCACATTATCTGACCCGCTACGTTCCTGCCTCGCTGGTTCTCTGCAGTATACTTCTGCTCCTGATGCAAAAAAAGCCAGAATAATGCAAATAGTGTCAAAGTGCCACCTGGGTCCCTTGGACCCACCTGGACCCGTGTGAGGGCCAGCTCTGAAAGAATGCATTATGGGACTGTTGAAGGGGCCTAAAATGTCAGCTGTTGTAGGTTCCTTTCTAAATCCCTGCATTAGGGCAGCCCTGCTTCTGCTGTTTCTTCTATGGGGCCTATTCACTAATAGGAGAGTTGACAAGAGATGTTGTAGGAGAGTTGTCTTTTAGCTCCTTTACCTCCATGTACATTATGAAGAACAAAACCACTGAGCTTTTGTTGTTGGAAGATCTTGGCCGGCCCTGTGTAACGTATAGCTGAAAAAGTAATATTTCTTCAAAGTCTCAGCTTGAATTATGCATTATACAGAGTCTCGATATCATCAGCCCTTCATAATGAATAGTAAAATTACAGAATTAAAACCACTGCAAACTGTCCTGCTAACTCTTCCTTTAATGAATAAACCCATCTCTCTTCACATAAATGGAGCAGTATGAGTAGTAAATGTTTAACGCTTAGTTTTTTTCTTCTTTTTAGACATATAAAAAATGGTGTCTTTAGTCATTGGTGTACCATTATTTGAGTTAAAGGAAAAAGGGATGAAAAATAAATCACAGTTGTCCTTTCGGTAGCATATGTTTGAAGAGCACTCTGAGGCTGGACCTTCATATTCTTGACAGTTCAAGTTTAGTGTAAAAGGTGAGTTAGCGAGACAGAACAACAGCGGAACAAAGGACAGTTTTATGTGTTTAGTAAGGTACATTCTTATAAAATAACCATTACTCTGATTTCAATGTGGAACAATATGCATAGAATATTGGTGCATTTCTTTACTTACTGTGTCTACATTTAAGATTACTCTCCTTGATTACATTTGCAGTAACGACTTATAGTTGATGTATTGCTGGTATCAGAAATGTTTAGCGTAAGGGAAACATCTGATACTCATCGCATTCAAAAGCTCGGTTCCTGTTTTGCTAACAACAATAACACGTCTTATCTTTGATAAAATGTTCTTAGTTACTCTAAATGTGTTTAAAGTCCATCAGCAGCACTTAGTTTAGAAAGCCGTGCTCAACAATGTAACACAAATAAAGTTAACGCACGAGTCCTCGCTGTTTGTTTAGAATTGTTGTATAAACATACAATGTTGAATATGTTGATTTAATTGGCCGAGCTAACGTAAGGTCAGGTCCAGGAAAATTACACGGGATTTTAATGTCATCCTGTTGATATTGTAAGATGATTAGGTCTATCTCGGAGAGAAAGTGATGAGGATTTGGAAGTTGGATACAAATAAATAGATCTAAAAATGGTCTCACGTCTTATATGGCATTTCTTATTAGTATTCCAGATTCCAACTAATTTTTTTCAGATGTGCCATTTAAAGTAACATTTAACACCACATTCATGTTGAGATCAGATCTATGGAAACGTCAAGATATTTTTTTATAAAATCAAAAGAAAGCATTTAATATGTTGTATACGTATGCAAAAATTAGAATGAAGGATGATTATAATTATTCCTCTTTAAACAGACAGTAAATAAATCCATCGATAGGGTTGAAGGTTGTAGGCATGGTCTACATCTCCCTTTAACGTCTAACAGTTACGAAATTCAACGCATGAAGTTGCACATAAGTCCTCTGAAATTGAATGTGCCAAAAGGTGTTCTTAATGACAACCAAATGTTGTGGTGTACCCTGTATTTCCTATATTTGTTACATCTGTTAAACTACAGAATAACATTGTCGTTACACAATGTCTGCCATGTATGTGCCATCTCTCAAAGAAAAGTATAAACTAAAAATTCCTTTAAGCCTCTCTCTAGAAAGCTGTGGGGTGTAAAGTTTCCACCAATATTCTTCACTAGTTGATGTGCCCATCATTAAAATGATGATAAGTCATTGAAATTATACAAATGTGTGTGACCGATTTGGACACGGACAAACGGATGGATAGAGAGCATATGGACAGCACTGGAGTGTGCTTACTGGGAGAACCCAAGCTAAATAAAGACACAATGGGATCCAAGTCTGCAGTCCATTGTTGCGCAGGCCGCTGCTTTGGGTCTGTGAGGCTGTGACGTTAGGGTTGCAGACACAGGGTGGCGACACAGCTTCTAGATTTATACAGATACCTAGACCACGTTGTTCCAGTAAGTATCATTATCTGGACTGGCCCTATAAGGATGCTTCGACTTAACATGTAAACTAAGCAGACTCTCTTTCTTTGGTTGTTTCCATTTTTTTATGAAAACCATTTTGTTACTTTTCTTACAACATGTTGCTTTTTTGCATTGTTTTAAGAATTGTTTAAAATCAAGATTGAAAAAAATATTAGATACCGAGAGCAATGATGCTTTGCTGTAGATGTCGTTCATAGTGCTTTACTATCGTGTTACTAATTACGTGTTTCATGTACAATTACATTATCATTATTATAGCAACATACTCTCTATTCATAAGATCACGTGAAAAGATTATTGCCTTTAGAGGTGTCATTTTCTTATGTCTCTTCATAAAATACACACTCAAATCTAATAGAAGGGGTATATAACCTTATAAAAAGGTTTTGGCTGTATCCAATGTGAAATGATGTTGCCAAATGTGACAAGCCAGTACTGTATCAGAAACTACCCCAATAGTACCTGATGTAAGATATCAATTGGCTTGTATATGCTGTGTAATAACAATGGCTTTGCGGATGGGGTAGCTGGGGGCGCTGCCATAGATTATGCCCAGGGCAAATACCTTACTTACTGAAAAAGGATTGATATTGATACATCACAACCGGTTCACTAAGGCTCTTCTAAGGATTAGAGCAGAGAAAATCTTACATTAAATGTGCACTGAACAGTATAAAATCTGTGAAAAATCCATTAGAGTCCATTAGTTTCTGGGCAAAGAACTGGGCAAAGAACTCTACCAACAATACTAATCATAAAGCATTTCCGACGGCAAGGATATCAATAAATCGCCTTCCTTGTTATCTTCTGCTACTGATCGATACACGACTAACTTGGCCATGATCAGGTAAATGCTTAGAGATATGGGCCATATTTATCAAGGCTACTTTAGTGATGCCATGAATATTATGGATCTTAGACCTAATTTTTGTGACATCTGTGAGGACAACAGGCACTATCACACCAGGAACAGCTCTTATCTAGCTGATAAGCAGCTAGGAAAAAACAAAGTTTCCTTATCTTCCTTATTCAAGAGACAAGGAAGCAAGACGTATAATGGAAAGAAAACAATGGCAAATAAGCATTTTCATTTGTAAGTGGGCAGCAATTACAGTAGATCTGTAATTCTATAAATTACTATATTGTTTTAACTAATTCAGCAGAATTTTCTATATTTTGCTTACAAATATACAATTTAATACGTAAAATCATTATTATTACAAATATTTTAAATTAAGTAGTCTGAGAAAAGAAAAAACACACAATTACTGTGTTTTAGGTAGGTGTGGGAATTAGGATTCAGAAGATCTGGAATGTGACAGTTCTTTTGTAAAAACAATTGCAGACCAGGACACATTATCTAAAGCTAAATTATAGCGACCACATGGACAACATCAGTCTGGCTTCCTTAGCTCAGAGACATTTTCTCACATACTCTGAGAATATGCCAACAATGCTTAAAGATCATCTTGGCATGCCTTGTTACGATAAATCCTTCCCCTTTGACCACAGTACCCTGCCATATTGCAACTTCCTTTGCAGCTGCCTTGTGAGATAAACGTTTTAATCAAATATTTGCTTAGCATCAGCTGTTATGTCATAACCTCATACACTTGACCTCCAAAGTTGTGTTCTGTTTTTTCCATGTGAAGCATAAATCAAAAACCAGTTTTCTTAAAGGCACAATAAAATGTCCCATGCAGCCCGATGTTAAAAATGTAGCCGCTCCACAGCGACAGCATAGAAACATAGAAAGTGACGGCAGATAAGAACCGTTCGGCCCATCCAGTCTGCCTCTCTGCTGCCCGCATTTGGTGCCGGTGTGCTGGCAGGACAGTGCTCACATTAAAATAAATGGAAACTCTCTCTGTACATTCATGTGGGGGGTCGTGTTAGACCCCATCGAAATCTCATGCAAGCCAATGCTGGAGTTGGCTGAAGGTGTATATACCTTGCATGTCAACTAATAATCAGAAGGCATGTTGGGCATGAGACCTGGAGTGTCTCTTTAATTGGATTAGTCCTTTTTCTAGAGCTTTGGTACATTTTTATTTATGTCATCAGTATTTTAAATTAAGGAATTTAAGCTTTTCCGTGCTATTTCATATTTGAAATAGATCATATTTATATGGCAGAAGGGTTAAAATTCTCTGTGAGTTGCAGTATGTATGCAACAAGGAACTGTGCCTTCCAAGGAGATTGTCTTGGAAATGAATCATGTTAGTCCCCTGACTAGTAATAGTTATACCAGAATACTGTAGGGTCTATGAAATGAAGCAGTTACATTTCCTAGGTCATTAGCACTATTCTGAATCCCATTACTATAACAGTACTATACCAAGAGCAATGCATCATCTGCAAGCCATAAAAGAAGGAATACAACCCATCATAAGACGAGCAAGAACTATTGCTGCCTCCGAATGCAGCAGCCTCACTTAACCCTCACCTTCAGAGTTTCAAAGGGGCTATACGTGAAAATCTATATATCTTTATTGTTAAAGCAAACTACTTATGAATATGTAATTTTAGGGGAAGCCATGCCCTATTGCATCCTAGTGCATTTTCAGCAGTGATCATGTTATCCTGTTGAATAAACATATCTGTCCATGTCCTCATTGTGTCCCTACTTGACTATTGTAGCCCTGTCTTAGCTGGTCTCCCTCTTACTCATCTCGTCCCCCTGCAATTCACCATGAACACAGCTGCCAGAGTTATCTTTATCTCCCATCGCTTTACTAACACCTTTCCTCTCTGTCGGTCTCTTCACTAGCCACCTGTGCGGTTCAGGATTCATTTCAAAATCCTGACTCTTTCCTTCAAAGCCCTTCATAGTGGTTCCCCTACCTACACCCCCTCACTCATCTCTAAATACACTCCTAACCGGTCTCTCCGCTCATCCGATGATCTCCGTCTCCCCTCTCCTCTGATTTCTAGTTCTCATGCACGCATGCAATATTTCTCAAGGGCTGCCCCTATCCTCTGGAATGCCCTCCCCGGCCTAACTGTCTTCACCTGCCTTCGGTCAAAATATCCCTCAAGACCTACTTTTTTAAGGACAGCTACAACCTTACATGTTAACAAAGTCCCTAGTCCCTCTACGGCAATATTTATAGTAGTGTGACTGGTTATACCGCTTGTATAATA
Organism: Spea multiplicata; assembly: GCA_009364415.1. Taxonomy (NCBI): domain Eukaryota; kingdom Metazoa; phylum Chordata; class Amphibia; order Anura; family Pelobatidae; genus Spea; species Spea multiplicata. The sequence continues at coordinate 14,336 of VKOC01046769.1, read as the reverse complement.
CACCCTAATGCCCCCTAAAGTGTAAGGTCTTTTGTGCCAGGCCCTCCTCACCTGTTGTTTCTGGAAGTCAAATTATTATGTTATTATGTTATATTCAATGTCTACCCATTGTACAGCGCTACAGAATATGATTGGGCCATATAAAACCATAAATAATCATAATATCTTTTTTTCTGTCAACGCATAACTTCTTAGCATTCATCCTTATTTGCTGCTCATTTTCCATCTTTGTGACATGCTTTATAGCAGGTGGCAAAGTTGTATATAGAACGTGGGTTGAGTGAGTGTCCAAAATGCCTAGAACACAGTATTAAAATATATTTAAACATATAGATTAATAATAACTTATTTTTTAGTGAACATTTTTACTTTCAACCACTTGAAAATAAAACTAGATTTTTTTCCCCCATTGAGAACAACTTGTCTGCACTATTATCCCACGATGCATTCAGGTCAACATTTTCCCACTCCAAACTAAATTTCTGATTTATTGTAGAGTAACAATATTATCACATTAATTTACATTTTCATTATTATTTCGTTTTTACCTACCGAATAGCTCTTTTCCATAAGGTATAAAAGTTCCTAAAGATTTGCTTTCTTCGTACAATAAATAAAAGAGAATTCTCTGCATGATGTTCAATGAAAGTAGTGAATACATTGTTGCTCCTAATGTCAATTCCAATCTCACTAATCTTTTTTTGCTGGTGGGAACATTTCCTTTTACTTATTAGGAAACGGTCATTTGCCCACTTTCATCCTTTTTTTCAGTGGTGGACAGTTCTTTGTATGTTATATTCCAAGCATTTCTTCTTCTCGGCCTCCCACCTGAGATGCTAAAGAGATTCTTTAATGAATCTCAGAGTTTTACTCTACGGTCCTGCACAGTAAGACATTTAACCCCACTGAGCAACAGATGTTTGACGAAAACTTGCCCCTACTCTGCTTTTCAACAAAAAATATATTTATTAATCAGCTTAAACCCATTTCATATATCAAAGTGTAAACCGGCCAATTATTAATTGCTATGTTTTTACAGCCGTTCATTTAATCATTTGGGCACCCACTTTAGGCTTTACCTGGGTTGGCGTGTGTGTGTGTGAAGATGGCTCGTAATATACCGCAAACACTAGGAACATCAAGTAATCTCATTTTAACACTTTTTTTCCAACCAAGTACCCCTCACGCTTCACTTCTTTAGCCCTAATGCTATTTACTGTAAATTTAGCTAAGATACCATCAGGGGCATACCTAGAATATTTGGCACCAAGGGAGGATCCTGTATGTGCCACCCCCCCAACAAAAACAATAATGTTGGCAAGAATATTTATTTCACAAATTTGTAAACCGTAAGTCAACTGGAGAAAAATAAATTAATTATGTTTAAAAAAATAACATTTACTGAACAGATATGGTACAGCATAACTCCCATTACTATATACTGAGCCAGACATTGACGGTAGTGCAACATTTCCCTTATCACTTCTGTATATGGTAAGCCAGACTTTGACATGGTAGGCCTCTGCCCCTAAAACAGCCTGCCTGTTACACCGCTGCCCCTAAAAAAGCTTCCCCCATGCCACAGCTGCCCCTAAAATGGTATGCCACTGACGTCAGCGGGACCGCCCACCGACGTCAGCGAGACCGCCCACTGACATCAACAGGACCGCCCACTGACATCAGTGGGACCACCCACCGACGTCTGTATGCAGTCCTGGCCGCTTCCTGCAAGGGAAGCCTCCGGGTAGCCGGAGCCCAGAGGCTCCCAGGTATGCCTATGATTCTGTATGCCAATAAATTCCCATGCACTAAGGAGCCCTGTTAATGCTCCAGGGCTGTTAAACATAATGCCAACTAAGCTTTAACTACCGAGAGACATTAAATGTTCCTGAACTTATTAAGATATAATGAGGCAGCCCCTTCAATGCTGCTGTTATAAGCTAACAAAGCCAGACTTACCTAACTGCACCCTTCACTGTCTACCCTACTGTGCACCGATACACTTTTATGGAAGCCTGACTAGTAAGTTATCCTTCAATGCCTATTTCCCTACAACTATATCTGGCTACATATATTTAATGACCGTTACGTCCAACGCCATGCAGCCCCTGCATCAATTCTTAATTGCAGGTTGTTCTTTATAACTTGCATAGTGCTTAGAATATATATATATATATATAATATATAACATTATATATATATTTAAACTTTATACTATATATCTTTGCTGAAATGAAGTTAACTATCTAATTTCTGTGCTCTTTTTGTGCGGTGTATTTATTTTGGAGTTGACCCTAATAGCCACATATGCCAAATGAGCACAACTGGGCTTCCTTTCATTGAGCTGAGCACGCAGACCACAAATTCAGAAATATGAAGTGAGACCAACTTATGCATATGATCCTCTGGAAAATGTGAATCAGCAGCATTAGCTATTTGCAAGTGATAATTTGCGGCTTGTCAAAATTCAGCTAAGAGCTGCTGAAGTACCTATGTAGTAACATTATGAAAAATATGATCAGTGTGCATGATATATATATATATTATATATAGATATATTGATATATATATTGATATTGATATATATTGGGGCATTTGCATCATCTGCATAATGCTTTACATAATATATATGAAAATATATATCTGAATAGAATATAATCCGCATCTTTAAGGAAAATATTCATAGATAGTATATATATAAAATTATTTTTATTATATTATTATTTATTGTTTTATATAGCGCCATCAAATTCCGTAGCGCTGTACAATGGGTAGACAGGACATAACAAGTAGTCTATAACATAACAAATTGACTTACAGAGACAACAGGTGAGGAGGCCCCGCTCAAATGAGCTTACAATCTATATTTTATGATATACAGGCATCCGTTTCTGCACTGCTGTAAAATAAGGCTATACATTACATTTTATTTATAGAGGATCAGCAGATTTCTTAGCACTGTTACAAAATTGAAAAAAACTGGCCATACAATATGACAATATCTTTAACACATGGTAAGACAAACTGGTGCAGAAAGAAGGGGGTCCTCAGACAGTCGAAGAGGGGCTGCTTGCAGAAGGATGGTTTGAGGTCTAGAGGGATAACGGATGGTTTCTTTCAGGGGCAAGGGATGTACCCGAAGAAAAAGAAAAGGTGACTTTTTTTTACAAATAAAGGATTTTATTAAAGATTTTCCATCAAAGCAAGGAACAATAATAAGCATCAAATTATTTAGCGCCGACTAGCTTCCATTATGAGTCAACACTAGTAACATTTAAAAACATATAATAATAATAATAATAATATATTATAAAGTATTGCAAATAAAGTCAGCATGGACTCATTGCAATACTAATTAGAATTTTGCGCTTTGGTAGCTAATTGATGCACAAGGTAGGTTATGTACTCATGGGTATAATGTTACATTCCAAGGTCTCTAACTTAAAGACTCATTCTTTTAGGAAATCCCATTCGGCATGGAACATGGATCCACTAGCCATAAAATGTATATTCATATGAATTCCAGGTCACAGGGCAATGAAGAAAAGCAAACTGTTCAGTTATGTAAATTAAATTAACTTGCATTTCTAAGCATAACTGACATAGTTAACCATTTGAAGAACTACATAGAAATACACAGATAAACATCTGTATGTGACAGAATAAATAAATATTGATTTATAATGTTCAAATTGAAACGTCCAAATGGCCTAACACATAGGTAGAGAGTTAATGAAGCAGAAAAATCAATAAGGGTAATGTTAAAAAATAAAAATAAACCAAAGCTGGGATGTTTTGATTTGATGTTTAAGGGAGTAATATGGGAATATATAAAGTAATACTTCACAGAAAGCATAGTAGATGCCTGGAATAGTCTTCCAGTAATAAAGACTGATATATTAAAGGTAAAGCTTGGGTTGTATATTAATGTTATTAATGTGCTGATGTTACGTATTAGATATAAACACAAGGAAGAATAAACTCACAGGTGTGTTCTTCTGAGATTTAGTCTATAGCGTGGATATTATTACATATGGAAGTTTATCTTCGACAAATGCTTTCTGTGCCATTATGTGGACCTGCAACCATTGATTAGTTTATAAACTGTTTTTGTATCATTGTTGTACCATTTTCTATGTTACAGTACACATATTTTTTTTATTATTATTGTATTTATTATTATCATGTTGGCTATATGTTACACCTGGTCTAGCTATTCGAAATCCCAGACAGAATATTACGACATTGCATCAAATTTCCAGAACCAAGGACATTCAGGTTTATTACAACACACTTAGCTACACAACTTTACTCTTATTTCTCAGTACCGCTTTTATGTGGCTTCTCGTAACCTACTTTCTGCATAACAATAGCTTACTTGTTTAAATGGTGAGTTCAACTGTATTTAATAGTTTTGTTTAGTAGAGTCTTTATCTTGGTTGTCTTTATTGGCCTACAATAAGCTTCCAGTAAAATCAGCAACCGTTGTTTTGTATGTTCATGTGAGTAACGACTAGACACTTATTTTCACAGAGCCTATTCACACGATACAAGTTCTAGTTTAACCCTCTGTATTGTATCATTCTATATTTTTATAACCAATATAAATAAACCCCACAAAAGTACAGACTCAACTGTTGGTTTGTGATGTCATAAACAGAAGCTCCTTACTATCTACCTAGAAGCCAGGTAACCTGTGGTTACAGGGGGTCAATCAGGCCCCCAATGTGCCGCTACTCAATAAGCCAGTTACAAGTGAAGCCTCTGACCTCCCCAACTAGCCCACTCAGCACAGGCGCCATAGTATAGAGCGACTTTTTGGTAGCATAGGTGCTCAGCAGTTGAGGTTGATGTTCATGGAGAGGGCAAAAAAGGCAAATAGATCACTAGGTGGTGTTCCTTTTAGACCCTGATCTTACATAATTCCAGATTTCCAAAATATTAAACATCTCAGAATTTTTTACATCTAGCAAAGTAATAAATGATTCAGATATGGAAGCTGTGTCTTGTAACTGATAAAAACCAAATATATAAAAAATAATAATATTCATGTTTTCATTGTCTCATTTACAATAAGCTTCCAGTAAAATCAGCAACCGTTGTTTTGTATGTTCATGTGAGTAACGACTAGACACTTATTTTCACAGAGCCTATTCACACGATACAAGTTCTAGTTTAACCCTCTGTATTGTATCATTCTATATTTTTATAACCAATATAAATAAACCCCACAAAAGTACAGACTCAACTGTTGGTTTGTGATGTCATAAACAGAAGCTCCTTACTATCTACCTAGAAGCCAGGTAACCTGTGGTTACAGGGGGTCAATCAGGCCCCCAATGTGCCGCTACTCAATAAGCCAGTTACAAGTGAAGCCTCTGACCTCCCCAACTAGCCTACTCAGCACAGGCGCCATAGTATAGAGCGACTTTTTGGTAGCATTGGTGCTCAGCAGTTGAGGTTGATGTTCATGGAGAGGGCAAAAAAGGCAAATAGATCACTAGGTGGTGTTCCTATAAGACCCTGATGTTACATAATTCCAGATTTCCAAAACATTAAACATCTCAGAATTTTTTACATCTAGCAAAGTAATAAATGATTCAGATATGGAAGCTGTGTCTTGTAACTGATAAAAACCAAATATATAAAAAATAATAATATTCATGTTTTATTAACAAGCTCATTTAATGCATCTGTTGTATGGCAAGACTAGGATTTTTTTTTCCACGTCTCACAAAATGTTTTTCATTGTAACGCTGCATTTCATGACTTCCGTCTGCTGTGAAAAGTTATAGCCACATGTTTTTAATGGGTGATTGGCAGCCTATGCTGGGTTTCTTCACAGTACGACTAATCTTCACTAATGCCTCATTTCATTTTGCTCTCTGAGCTGTTTTGGACGTTCTTCTCCAGTCTCAAACCAATGCCCTCATTGTTTGTTCGTATACCCTGACAAGACTGACCTCAGATATCCTCTCTTCTTTCCTGCCTTCTTGCTCACATTAGCCACGTACTTATTCACATGGTAACCACACATAATGTGCTCCAGATTTAACGGAGTAATTTGGGGCCAATACATTTTCACATAGAAGGTTGGAACACAAAGTATTGTTTAATGCAAACTAAAATATATTTTTTAATAGACTAGAAAAAAATATTTTCAGCAAGTACATTCGTTTTTCTTTTTGTAAGTTTTTTAAGTCCAGAACAGCATCAGCAACGTAAATTTTCTTGGCATTGAATGGCATATGACACACAGGCGTTGGACATTACTGTTTAGCAAATGTATGAGTAAAGTGAGGAAATAAAGGCAAAACACTAAAAGAAAGTTTTAAAAATACAATATGTTGCATTTGTTTATAACACCCACTCCACCCTCTCGTTGTGAGACTCCCTTCTAATATAACAGGCCTCATCAGTACTATTACAGTTGTAAAGTTGGTCTCTTTGGAATGTTCTAAGCGATGAAAGTCTCTCCAAATGCATTACGCTGCATGAATCGACAGCAAATGCCTACTGACAGTCAATGGATTCTTTATAGATGTACCGGCAGCCAAAATCAGACATCATCTCTAACAATCACCTTCCAAAATGTGGCAGACTTTCACTGGAATACTACCTTTAATAACCAAATTGGTTGAAATCCTTTTACGTTGTTCTGGAACAGGCCACTCCGGCACGTGAGCTCTTGGGTTCAAAGAGCTTTCATTTACACCCTGACCTTTTTGGACGCATCGCTCGATGGCCTAGGACAGGAGACTTTGAGAGTTGTGTATAATAAGTGATTCCAGTGCAAACTATAAAAAGTGGTCTTCTTATCATACCCTTCACACGCCTTAAATGCACCTTAAGAGTTACAAAATGGTGCTTGTAGAAATTAGATATAAGGTTTTAAATGGCCCAGGTGGCTGCGGCTAGAATAATTTCTTATGCATAAACCCCATTAACTAGGAATTAAGAAGATGGATTCATTCCAGAGGTGAATATATCCTGTTTTAAGTGACATTTATACAACGTTGTTCATCACCGCTTTACATTTGTTACAGATATCTGTATTTCCAGTCTAGATCTTGTTCAACGCTGGAAAATTGTTGGCATTTAACAGTTCAAAAAAAAAAACAATAATCCCCATTAGCTTTCATTTAACTGAAACTATATTGCTGTCATGCAACCGTCAGGTTTTGACAGCAATAGTGGATGACATGAATATTTGACTTTGATGAAAGACAGTTGTGTTCTTACATCATACATGCTGTCATTATCTTCATTATGTCTTTTACAATACTTGTTGAGGAATTTTTCATGCAAGGTTATTGTAAATGACAGTAATTCCTCGCACACACAGGGTAGGCAAGAATGGAGGTTTAGGAACAGCTGTGTTCTCACATCACGCTGTCATCATCATGACCGCGTGTGATACTTGGGGTCAATCGTTTCATATATGTTTGTGAACTCAAGCATTGTTGAATGCCAGAGAACTGTAGCCAGGGCAAACTGTCATAGGCCCCATACTGTTAGAAAATGTTCCTAAAAAAATAATGATTTGGTTGTTCTAATATCCAGCATTTCTCTCCAAGACTGGATATAAAGATTTGGCATACAAAGGCATTTATATATAAATGGATAAAATTAAAAAAAAAATGGATATTACGGTACTGTGTAGCGAACACAGAAACCTGATGATTACTGATGGTTATTCCGCCAAACTACCAAGTGTGATTGACACAGACCATGCAAATACCAAATAGTATATTTCGTAAATAAATCAAAAGCTGGGTAAGATACTTAAAAACTTGTTTTCTGGAGCTTTGGTATCGTGGCTGGATTATGTTATACGCCATTTAATTGTCTTATTATACCCCTATACCCATGCAGACCACTATTAACTACTCCTTCCAGTTTGCCTTTCCCCTTCCTCACCTATCAACGCTTTTTTCCTCAAGGAAATTATCTGCATGCTGTGAGATCCTATGGTAGTTCATGGCCACAGAAAGAACGTTCAATGCGTGACCAGGACTTTAGCAAGTTCACTCAGACGTAGTCACTCGATGGTGCTCGGTGGTATAAAGGAATGTATAGCAAATGGGTGTTGAAGGGAAAAATGAAAAGACTTTCAACATGATAACGTGAGAAGATTATAGATGGGGTACTAGGCACTGAAATTGGCCGTTATGGTGAGAAGAAGAAAAAAAGTCACTGAGTTGGAGAGGCAAAGGATCGTGTTGCCTTCAGAGACAGCAGTTGAGGTTGTTTTAGGCATCTGACACCATCATATTTGAAAAATTGTCTCATTTACTTTCTGTGTCTCAGGGGGAGATCTTGCAAATGCTGGAAATCCATTCTGTGGTCGTTGAATGGCTATCAGTGCCTTTGACAGTTTTCCGATTTGGAATGTTTGCCTCCTGGTTCAGATACTTATATTTACATAAAGTATAACTCAGTGCACACTTCCATATGAAATCTAAATGCCAACATTTAGGTAAATGGTGAATTTTCTAAAAAAAAACCCCAAAAACTAGATATGATTATATTCCTGTATATACTGAAATATGTGGCATGATGTATTGGTTTTGGTTCACTTATAGAGTGTACATTATATGACAAATAAATGATCTCTTTGAACTCAACACAGACAAAGATCCACAGTAAAATCCTTCTCCCCAGGGCTCACAAATGGGCATAATATCATCTTATTGAAAGCCTTTGCAGGACATTAATTTATGACTGCTAAAAGAGAGAGAGAGAATGCCTCTGATTTTATAAAGTGCTTTAAAAAAGTTAAGAACCTATATGTCGCCATGAGGCATAAAATCGAAGGTCAAAGAAAGGACAGAGGGAAAAACATTCCGATAATTAAATCTTGTGAGATTTCATGTGAGAGAACAGAGAAAGACAGAAAAATAAAGAATAACTTGTTGGGAATTGCAAAAAATCACTAGAAACAAAATCCACTAAAAATGAAATTATGTACACATATTATCTACATACATGATCTACATGATATTATCTACTATATATATATATATATATAGTTATATATACTATATATATATATACTGTAAAAAGTATAATAGTGAGATAGATTTAACATTTTTTCTGGGCAGATTACTGACATTGCCTCTTTAAACTATTAAAGCAGAATAATCACCTACACGGTTTAATTGTGCATTATTATTCAGTTATTTGGGTATTTATAGATTGTTGGTTTAAAAATATGGGGCGATTTGTTCTCCAGGAAGCTGAGATCTGTGACAAACTGTGGCAAAATTAGTATTTCATGTTATTTCTGTATTTCATGCCCGGAAGTCATTTTCCTCATCACACCTTTGCAATTCTTGCCAGTGTCAGCTTGTAAATAAAAAATTAAATCGTTTTTGTTCCATGTGTAATATTTTCTAGTTTTCAGTAAACAACTATACAATAGTGTTTTGGGATGGTTTTGGAAGGACATGTAGCAGTTATTACCTGTTTTTTTCACACTAGTAAAATGAGGTCCATTGAACATTTGTCATTATTGAACATGCATGACAACTTAGGCCTATAGCCAACCCCAACCCAGTTATCTTGAATAAAGGACAGAGCACACATTTGTGGGTTAGGGTGGGAGCCACAGCTATAGTCATTTCAACCAACAATAACAGTAAACACAACTATAAACAACCCACCCGCTACCAGTACTCACCAGCAGGCAGATAAACATACCTGGGAACTTCTGGGCTCCGGCTTCCCGGAGCCTTCCCTTGCGGGACGCGGCCAGGACTGCACACTGACGTTGGTGGGCGGTCCCGCTGGCGTTAATGGGCGTTCCCGCTGATGATAGCGAGAAAACACCCCCCGTTCCCGCGAGCCGGAGGATTCGAGTCTTGACCCGGAGAACCGGAGGAGCAGCGTTCACCCAGCAATCTCCAGTATGCAGATTAATTCCCACAAGTGCCAAGAGTCATGGCCGTTTCTGACTACTAATGGTTATATATCAAGAGCTAAACAAGCCAGTGTAGGCTCAAGCCCAATGCCCAGAGTAGCCTGTCACAACATTCAAAGTGACAATATACAGTTTGACAATACAATTTACACATGTCCTAATTTTTTGAATTCAGACTCACGTCCAGCTCAGTTCACGCACTGGCCTGGCCAATTGGCCTTATTCTTCTTGAAGATGGCGAGAGAGAGATTATGTTGTCATATTTAAATGCTAAGTTCATAATGCATGCAAATATACTGTAGAATACATATTCAAGGGTGGAAGCTTACACATGGAATGTTTGTCTCATTTTCAAAAGGAAAATGACTTGCAGTGATCATATAGGGTTGCTACAATTGAAACCGAGCTGATGAGGCATACAATAGCCCTGTTGCTCTGATGACAGGAACACTCATAGCAATTAGAACAGACAGGCACAAGGTCAATTTGGGCAGCAAGATACTTCAGTGAGGCCACAGGCAAAATGTCGAGGTGGGCATCATCAGCTATTGTTGGGACTGAAGACAAAATCTTAAGGCAAGGGTCACAAAGCCAAAGGTCAGGATCAGGCTCAAGTCATGGAATCACATTCCTAAAAGTGACAATGAACCCTGGCCCATCAAAATGCAAAACAGCCAACTAAAAGACAAAAAAAGTGTTATGCCAATTCAGGAGTGGATTAATGATTCTGTTTCAATTGTCTTGCAAGTCTATTCATGTGAGGTGGCCAACAATTTTGCATGTGTCACAAACTTCTAAATGCTCTAAAACAACGACACTAAAGAACTTCTCTAGATTTTCTGCAGTTCCGGTCAGCGAAGAACTCCCTTTAAATTCCAAGTGTAACTCAAATAAAAATGTTGGCATGGATTATATGTTGCGTTTCCTATATTTTAATAAAGAATAATAATCTGTTCCATTTATCTTTGCATATGCTATTTGTCTCATATGTCTTGATGTTGCGGGCCACAAAGCAGTCGCGTTTTACACAGCCAAGTTTCTGAAGAGTGTGTCATGCTTCATGACATAACAAAGATAAAAAAGGTAAAAAAAAACAATAAATCCCCTTAAGGACTGAGCTTTTTTTTTCTTTTTGTACCTTTCATTACCAAGGCTGTTTTAACATTTTTTGTTGCGATGCTTGTGTTTAGCTGTAATTTTCTTATCTGTCGTTTACTCTAACCACACGTAATATATTGGGGTTGTTTTGGACAAAAAAGATTTTCTTTATATAGAGCTTTTTGATCATATCATCTATTTCACTATAATTTTTTTTTATATAAAATATGGCAACATATTGAAAAATAAACACTTTTTCTGACTTTTATTTGAAAAATCTTTTACTCATCTACAAAGGCTAATGAAAAAACTGCTAAATAGATTCTAATATTTGTCCTGAATTTAAAAATACCCCACATTTTTATGGGTTTCTTTTGCAAGCTATAGGGCAATAATTAAGAAGAGTATTGCTATTTCAAAACCATTTTTTCTGTCCCCATGAGCTATCTGGGACATCTTTGAAGCCGACCAATTCAATTTACCCCCATTAAACCAATCGTTGATTGCCTCCTAAGCTTTTTTAAATCAGACGTCCATCACCATATTGCATATGGCAGTCACACAGGGGCCCTGGAGCAGATTTCGGTGTTGCTGAATATCTCTACATCAAGGCATTACAGCAACACCATTTGATCGAAGAAAGGGACCCTTGGTTGCTTTCTAAATTCATTTAATGCCATGACGTGCCAGGCACGTCATCGGTCATTAATTGATCGTGATCATTGATGCATGGGATGGGCATAAATCTATCCTGAATCTAAGACGAGAACAAGGATTGATTATGGTGCAAAAACTGAGTCCTATATCTGGAAAAACAGGCAGACTAGATGGGCTAAATAGTTCTTATCTCCTGTCAAATTCTATTTTTCTATGACTGCTGTCTAAATGTTTTAACTTTAGCAATTGGGCCTTGTAGGGATTAAAGTTAACCATATACATGTGTTAGAAACCCACCCACCTTCTAACTTTTTTTGTCATGATCTGCACAATTATCTTTTCTCATTAAGTTATCTATGCCTTGTTGTTAAGTTGCTGATTGTTGATTGCTTCAGGCAGAATTTGTAAGGAAGAGAGAGGAATATAACCTCGGACAGATAAACTCAGCAGACGAGATTTGTAAGACAATGCAAGTCATATCAGATTCTGCGTCATATCTCTCCCTCTTGTCTCGGTGATCTTCAGGTAAACCTCAATACCACTGGTTGTATCACAGGATAAAAAATATAATGAAAGGCTAAAGGATCTCAGCATGTAAAGCTTGAAGGAGTAAAGAGAGGGGATGTGATAGAAACATATAAAAGAGGCTTAGATGTAAAGTTGTACTTAATTGAGAGGGTGGTAGATAAATGAAACAGATTTCCAGCAGAAAATAATACAGCAAGTGAATTGGAACTTGTATGAGGTAGGTGTACGGCTATTGTGAATATGAAACAAAACCAAGGACCAAACATACCAAAAGGTCTAAGGTTTTTGCAGCAGACTGGATGGCTATGTACTGTTTTTTGTTTGTTCGCTGTTGTTGTAACACAAAAAGCACAAGCTTTAGGTAGTTTTAAGAAAAAAAATGTAGTTATGCTTAAAGGTGCAATGGCAACGTCACTACTACAGTGAAATAAATAGAACCGAAGTGACATCTCAACAAAAACTACAATAACATTCCAAATTATCTGGAACCTCTAATGTCGGTAACTGATATTCATTTCAGAACTAAAACCGGATGAAAAAGTTCTTCAAGGAAAACATAACATTCCCATGTCTAATTTATGGTTTCTAGTAATGTATAAATCATGGAAAAAAGTCAAACTGGCAGTGTGCGTCTATTTCACAATCATTGTTGCTACCGCGAGACTTAGCAAAGTGTGCAAATTGGTCTTATGATCATAGTCACCAATGGAATGGTTCATCGGGTGCTACGGTCATTCTACTATCGTTGAAACTTTGCAAAAGAACAACTTTCTGTATACGTAACCCTTGCCACAATATCCTCAAACATAAATAATTACATTATATAAATAATTATAATATATAATTATATATAATTACATAAATAATTACATTGTTGACATATATATATATACTATATATATATATAGTATAGTATATATATGAACAAAACAATAGCACCCATTATGTAAATATTTCAATTTTGTATATTTGGTAATACAGGCGAAAAAACTTTGCAGACGGAAGTATAATGGACAAGCAATACATTCCTAATTATTAGCACCCCACTGATTACTTTTGACCCTTGTTTATTAATCTGTGGTTTATTGGTTTATAAATCTAATTTGAAGGCATTCTGTTGATAAGACGTGTAATCTAATAGTTTAGCACCTATTTACCAATTATAAATAAATACCAAGCTAACAGCTGCTAAAATAAAACCAAGCAAATGGCGCTACCAGCTTTTATTGCCGGAACGCATTCCGCATGTAATTCATCCTTTTTTAACATGCAAAGAGGAAAAAAAAAACGTATCCCTTGCATTTTCAAATAAGTCATGGCGAATTATCGAGTACGTTAACATTCCAAAGTTGACGTTTCATTGATCGGTCTTGTACTTATAAATGATTCCGCTAAGAGAAATCCCAATAATGTTGATAAGGCGAACTTGGATGAATTGTGGTCTGTGTTCTGGGTGATGGAACTGCTTGGGACTCTGCTGTACTGAATGCCTTTATATCTTGCCTGTGGGAAAGTGGTGGGTGAAAACGCTTTCTCGGTTACACTGCACATGCAGATTTTAATTAGCTGGATTTAAAACGAGAGCGTATCACATCTCTTTTGCCCTGTTCATTTTCAGGACAATGGGGATTCTATCTTTGGCTTCTGCAGGCAGTACAGAACAACCTTAATACTAAGGGGTCCATTAGTCGATGACAAAGGTTAACACATGGCAATAAAAAACGGTCTATTTATCAGTGTGAAAGGAGCACTGTTTGGGATATTATCACTGCAATGTACATAAAATTCTTTACTTTTATAATGTATTGCTCTGCTTCTTTTTGGACAGAAAATGGTGACCTTTCAGTGTTTAAAGTGTTAAATTCTTCAAATAAAATAAAACGCAGCCTAGCTAGATATTTTTTGTACTGCGTTTGATTATTGATAAACTACCAAAGCTTTTCGTTTTATTTGAAAAGATTTATCGGGGTTGGTTTAGGATTGGTTTGTATAATTCGGTTTAATAATAGCAACTATTCCATTAAACTAAACACTGATTGAGCTCGTACAACTTCTGAGGGTTTAATAAGATGAAACAGCAATTTTAATTACCGTATATTCCGGCGTATAAGACGACTTTTTAACCCCAAAA